>PVLD010001846.1:110185-185967 GCA_004027595.1 Dinomys branickii
ATATCCAGACATGCAAATTTAGTCAGACAATTAATCCTCTCAACAACAGAAAAAACACAAAAACCAAAAATCCAAAGACAAAAAACAAAACAGGCAAACATCAACAACAGCAAAAACAACAACAACAACAACAAAAAAAACACCAATAGTTGCTGCTTTACATATTGATATCTTCGAAGTGTGTGTTCAGGATAACACATACAGACATACAAGATTGATCAAATAACCCGTCATCGATTATTGCTCAGCATTAAGTGATATAATACAATAGTGGAACCATGTTAGCCCTCCTGCATATATGCATATTCATATATATACCTACATACATTTTTGTCTTTTTCTTTTCTACTTTCCTTCATCCCATCTGTTCTTTGTTTTAGAACAGATTTCCTTCATGTCTCTTAGTTTATATTCCCACCCTCGGGTTCTTACACCAGTGATACAATACGTTGCCTGCTTATTTTAAAGTGCAGCCTTATTTTAAAGTGCAGCCATCTCCCTAGAGTTTGCAACATCCCTAGGTGAATAATCTAATTTTGGGAGCCACTGGGGCTGGAAATCTGTCACATGCGTGAGGGCAGGACAGAGCCAGAGTGCCTCAAACAGTCAATCTACCTCAGTTTTGCGAAAAGCATCATGCCCGGACAAGTTAGTCATTAGTTGCTAGGCACACTTACTTCTCATGATACTAATTTTGCAAGAGTATAAATAATGACCCTTACTGTTGTTGTTAGGTCTTCTTGCCTGTCAGGAATGAGCTCATCTCCACCTGATCCAACTCTCATCTCTTGTCTATGTTTTCCGCATATGTGCCACCAGTCATCCCTGGGGTACACTGAGAGATCGATGAGTTCCCTACAATCTACTCCATGATTTTATAGGAAAACCTCACCCTTAATTTGTGTATAACTACCATTAATGTGTATCCACACTATTTCATCACAAGAATGGTTTTATTTTTCAAACACAAATCTTCAAGCATTGATACAAACCAGTAATACTAAACACAGAATAAAACAAGAGGAACTCATATGATGAAAACATATACACTTCTCACATGAAGAAGTACAAGTGGCAAGTGAATACATGAAAAAATGTGCAGCATCATTAGTCATTTGAGAAATGCAAGTTGAAACAACACTGAGATTCCATCTCACCCTAGAAAGAATGGCCATCATCAAGAAATCAATGTGTAACAATTGCTGGAGGGGCTGTGGGGAAAAAGGAACTCTTCTCCATTGTTGATGGGAGTGTAGACTGGTGCAACCACTGTGGAAATATGTGTGGAGATTCCTCAGTAAACTAGGATTAGTGATCCCATTCAACCCAGCTATTCCTCTCCTGGGTATTTTCCCAGAAGAACTGAAAACATCATACCACAGCGATATATGTGCACCCATGCTTGTAGCAGTATAATTTGTAATAGCTAAATCTTGGAAACAGCCCAAATGCCCATCAACTGAGGAATGGAGAAAAAAAGATGTAGTATTTTTATACAATGGAGCACTACTCAGCTATAAAGAAAGATAAATGTGAGGCTTTTACAGATAAATGGATACAGCTAGAGACCATACTCATTAGTGAAATAAATCAGATTCACCTGGGTAAACATAGTATTTCCTCTCTACTATAAGAACCTGAAAGAATAAATAAAATCTGAAAAAATACAATGGATATTGTGAAAGGGAAAGAAACTGCTCAAATAGGAATGAGCATCTGGGATGAAGGAGGGGAGAGGAAAAAGAAAGAAGAGGAAAAATAAATAGGGATATATATATATACACACAGGATAGCTAGGATAATTGTACTACTAATATCTGCTGGTTTATTGAAAGGAACTATTAATGTGTAATCACTTGAGCAACCTTGTATGCTTATATCTGGTTATATGTGCAACCATTTTGAAGATGACATTGTGTAATAAAACAGCCACTGTTAATATCCTATCACCATGTTTTGAAATTCTGTATCATTTTACTGTACTCTATGCTGTTTTTTTTGTGTATTTGTTTTTGTTATATTTAAAATGAAAAGCAACATTTATACATATATATAAGGACAGCTGGGATAGGTGTATTGCTGGTGTCTGTGGTTTATTGAAAGGCACAGTCAAAGCTTCAAATTTTTTTCCTTCACCAGTTCTGCACACTTGAATCTGGTGATCAGAATGACTGATCTGAAAACAACAACATGCAATATAAGAACCATTGTTGCTCTCCTACCATCTCGCATAGCGAAGCTCTGCATCATTTCCAATGTTGTTATTGTTTTATTACTTGTTACTGGCTTTGATTGTTTGATCAGTCCTACATTCTTACAGCTGGTGGGCCGAGCAACTTCGTTGAAGATAACAGTATGTAATGCAGCAGCCATTGTTAATTCCTACGATTTTGTTCTGAGGTCATGTATCACTTTTGTTGTTTCTGTGTTGGTTCGATTTTGTCTTCATTGCTGTTAGATTTTTAATTTTTAAAATAAAAAGAAATCAAAACAACTTACATAGAACAAATTCATTTTGTTCTATTTGAGTGTTTCAAAGTGAGTCAATAAGAAAAAGAATATCACTCCTGTTTATTAGCCTACTTTATTGGCAACTGCACTTTTTCCAATCCATGTAAAAATGCTTTAAGTTTTTTCAACATAAAGATTTAAATTCATACATGGTATTATTGTTAGTAATATTTGTTTATACATTATCTGTAAAATAGAAGACAGCTGGCTTTAAAACTTGCCCCTGACAACACTTTGGAAATATTTTTTCTTGAAACCCTTCTCCATAGAAGATCCCATGCACAAGTTCATATTAACTGCTGTTCTACAGTGTCATGGGAGAGGTTTAGATGATGAAAATTAAGATATAGCTTCCCCAAACACAACTGGAAATTATTCCAAAGTCCTTCAGAAGATCTTGGAAATCTGGAACTTCCATTATATGAGCTTTTTACCTTGAGTATGGAAAGAAAATCATATTTCAGAGGTGACCTAGAAAACTTCCCCAGGTGGGGGTCAAGTTCCATCCCCCCCAGAGCAAGAGTTTCCATAGCTGAGAGTTTCCACAGCTGCATGAGAGTGAATCCCTCATGCCTCATCTGTCTGGTCTGCTGAGCACCTGCCTTCCCCAGTCACACTGACACAAGTCCTCAGAAGGGAATACAAAACCCAAATATTTTTACAGTAAAGATCATACTTTCTGAAAATATAAAGTCTATAATATGTTTTTTTAATAAATAGAATTTTAAATTGATTTTTTCCAAATTGGGAAAAAATCATTAACATTATCACTAAGAAGAAATTTGGGATGTACAGTAATTTATAATTAACATTGAGGACTGTAAAAAAAATCCTGGATTAAATTAGATTTTTTTCCACCTGTCACAATATTATTTTCAATATAGCTCATTGAGTCACTGGAATTGCATATTCCTTTACACTCACATGATGTCTGATATCTCTATTTTAAAGCTTGTGTGGTAAAACTCACCTTACATATTTGATGTTTTTATTAAATAAAATCCATTTTTGTACCAAAATGGAAGATAGACGATTAAAATTCTTATGTGTATTATTTGAGATAACTCTGTTGTAATAAAGCTCTGAAGTAAAGTCACAGACATTCATTAACACACACATGAAAATCCACCATGGATGTCCATGCCAGCTGGGGATGACTCCACACAGGGACTCAGGGGTCTAGGCTTCTTGCATATTCACTGACTGGAGAAGGGAGGAGTGTACTAGGGACAATTCCTCTTGGTCAAAGCGACACATATTCTCAGTCAGATCCCCATAGCAAAAACACAGTCCTAGGACCATGCCTGGTGTAAACTGCAAGGGAATTTAGGCTTTCCCTGGACACCTGCTCTGTGGTGATGCTCACGGTGGTGGGTCAGCCCACATCTCCAAGAGCAGCCTCGGGTCCCCGCCACATCCTGTGAAGTCAATATTCTCCCTGTAACCAGCAATACGTGACCACTCGGAACCCGCCTACTCATTCTAACTCACAAGATTCATTTGTTTAATTCTCAGGAATTTCATGAGCTAATTGTTAAATACAACCATCATTAAAATTAAGTTATAATTGAATTACCTTAAAGGTAAAGATAATAAACGTTTAAAATTCACCACTTCCTAAGCCTTGTCCCCCATTTTACTGTTATCTATGTTCTCAAGGCCCTCTGCCTTGTCACCACAACCTGAAAGTGGTAGGTGCGGCTGCTACTGGACAGCTCCACACGGCTCCACGGACTCAGCAACATCCCCTGGTAGACAGACTTGCAGCACAAGAACCTGGGAACCATCAGTCACTGCAAAACAGCGAGTTATTTGGGGAGTCCAGTGATTCAGCTAACCAATAGTACACTGTATGTGATAAGTCAGGTATAGCCATGTAAATGTCTATGTCTATGTTTGCTTGTATTTTACCATGGGTATCTATTTCTCTGTACACACACATATTAGGACATACTTATAAAATACATGTTGCATGGTAAGGTATTTTTATAAACAAGCATTGTCTGGCCAATATACCTACATTGTCATACTGAATGAAAACTTACTGCTTATTGCAATTGGCTTTTTCTTAAAGTTGAGGAATTAGGATAGCTTTGTAAGATATAAAACATATGGAAATTTGTTGGCTGATTATTTAATTATGTATATATTCCTTTATGCTCAATATATTCAATATAAAAACTTAATTATATTTGAAATAATACATATGCAAATCTACTTTTTAAACTATATTTCATCAACTTTAAAACTTTCTAAGTTTTTCCGCTACAACTTTAATGTGTGCATTGGTAAAATAAGCTGTGCGTGTCAAAGACATACTTAAAATTTGCGTAATGTAATTAACTTTATATGGATTACATGTTCATGTTATATTCATACATTGGGGTACATAAGGTATAGTACTAAATTTAGCTTTTCAGTGTTTATAAATGTTTACTAGAAAATTTACAATGTATATCTGATTTTTATCATATTTCTATCGGTGATCCATTAGTGTACACACGAGGCTACACTCAATGTGTTGGCTTTTGTCCTTCATGTGTTTGTCCCAAAGTTAACAATTACAGTCATTTTTCATCAAATAATGCCCTAACTACCAGCAGTTCGAAGACAGAGAAATCTTTTCCAGTGCTGGGTAGTCCCCAGGAGGACTGTCAGCATCAGCTTCCCTTCCCTTTCCTGTCTCAGACACTTCCTGAGGGACGGACATCTCCCCTTAAGGACACAGCCAAGAGAGAAACACACATGTAGGCATCTGAGAGTGGTGTGGACACTAGCAATATTTGACGATTCCTATTTTCTTTGTTTGGTCAATATTTTGGTTTTTGTAGAACTGGGATATTTCCACTCATTTTGCACCTGACCTTATTCCTCGGTAATTTGAGCTTAAGTAAATAGCTTCCATTCTCAGGCAAGCAAGACCAGGCTGCTTAAATCAACTTCTACCTTGCAAAATATTGCTCAGTATTATGAGCTATGAGTACCAAGGAATAAAGTATATAGTAGAAAAATTACAAGAATATATCCTCAGAGGATTTTTTAGGCTGACTACCATGGTCATACCCTGTTGTAATGAGCAGCCTATTTTCATAAAAAATAAGAAATATATGATACGTTCAGCATACAGACTGGTAAGCATGACATACTTATAAGTCTAAATTTGTGAGTATTTTTGAGCATATACTTTTCACATCATTATGCTTGGTTCTTTTACTGGTCAGACGTTGGTTCTTCAGCGTTTTATAGTTTTTATCCTCTTACATTGCTAGTAATACTACAAATACATCACTATGTTTATCAGTTAGTGACATTCCTCATTTTATATAGTCTATGTACAATTTTTGTTTTTACTATTTGAAATTTATGTCCTGATTTATACATGCTATCTATATAGTATATTGAATAGTCATTCAAACAAATTTAATCATCTTTCATATTTCAAGAATGTCATTATTCCATCTTGTTCTTTGTAACTAGCTCACCTTTTAGTATCTACCAGGCTGCACAGGTCAATTCTCAGTAGTAATTTAGGAAATGGAGGTTGAAATTCCTCAAAACACATGGTAGGTTAGAAATCACTGACTATACTTGAAATTTCAGGTGCATGGGAGTGAAAGAGAGAAAAAAAGACAAGTTTGATTCTTTCTTTTCTGTGCCAAAAAAGATGAGAGCTGGATGATGGGAGGCTCAGAACATAGAATGTGGGCAAACATTTTCTGGAAGTGAGAAAATGTTTCCATCCCTGGCTCCATCCCATAGCAGAAGCATGGAAAGGGGGCGGGAACAGAGGAGAAGAGATTCACAAGGAACTCAGGAGTAGATAATGATGAGGTTCTGAGCTGTATCTTTGGCACAGTGTTTCTCATGGCATTTATGTTGCACTGAATTAAAGACTGATAAGCTCGGTTGTATTGGAGGCAGCCTGGGGCACCGTGGTCTGAACTTGTTTCTCAGTATGCTTGAGGGAAGGGGGAGTCTTTTCATAATCACCAGGTCTATCACAGCGCACTTTGACACCAGACTATAGAATTGTAAGGATGTGGGCGAGAACTTGGAGTAAGGTGCTACTCTGAGAAGCCCATTCTCACCCTCCTTGTGAATCATTCAGAATCACTGCAAAGCCAATGTGGGAAGGGGAGGGACCTGAGAAGGAGCCATCATTTCTTGCTGAGTGAACAGATGCTTCTTGGAAAGCACCTGGTTTCAACATTAGGTGACACTAAAGGTGGCTCGGCAAGAGTGGGCTTTTGTTTGTGGAGACAGCGGTTCACTATTTTCTGCCACCTCTAGCTCTGAGGATGATACTCTCTCTACCTGATGTTAAGAATTCCAATCTGAGAGGACACTTGCTGATTTTCTCTCAGAAGAGTGTGGGGAGTGGCTGAGCCGGAGGTCAGCAAACTGCTTGGGCCTAGAGCAAAGCCTGTCCCAGGCACAGAGAACGCCAGTGGTAGACCACATGAATAAAGTGACCAGTAGCTCAGTTGCATAGCAGCAGGTGTCTGGCCTTGGTGTTCCTCCCATTAGCTATAACACAGATAGATCTGAAAATGTCTTGTTTTCCATGCTCTCCACAAACAGAGACCTTGCACTTCCAACACTGTCACGTACTTTTCCCGTTACTGTGTACAAACAAAGGTGTAGACTGCTGAGTTGTTGCCGTCTCTCCCTCAGAGGGGCTGTGTCTCACCCTGTCCCAGCTTCCCTTTTCTTATGTGGCTTGTCTTTTCTTAATCTTCCACCTCCCGCTCTCAGGACTCTGTGGGTCCACGGGATACAGCAGTATAGAAGACAGGTTTTGTGTATTTCTGAAATTGTGTTCTTAACCTGAACTCAAGACTGATTTTTTTACAAGACTATAACTTTTAATATAACAAGAATTCAAATTTTAAAGATGACATATTTAGAGGAGCAGTATTAATAAACTAGATATTTCTCTGAACTCAAAGGCCTGAATCTTCATGGTGGAAGGACGCAGAGAGCACCAAGCAAACTTAAGGAGAAAGAGGTTAATGTGCGTGTGGACATCCCTATACTGGGGTTATCTTCAGTTCCATGAAATAAAGTTAAAGTAACAACCAAACAAAAACATCAGTTCTCTGGACGTTTACTTACACAAGTTTTCTCAAATACATTTGTCCAATTGTGGCCACTTTTGTTTTCCCAATGATAACATTTCCATGATTCTAGAATTTTTTTTTTTTTTTTTTTGTGGTACTGGGGATCGAACTCAGGACCCTGCACTTGCTAGGCAAGTGCTTATTCCACTGAGCTATATCCCCAGCCCCGATTCTAGAATTTTACTAAAAAATAATATTCACTATGTGCTTTAAAATCACCATCTGGTTGGGCATGGTGATACATGCCTGTAATCTCAGCACTAAGGAGCCTAAGGCAGGAGAATCACTGCAAGTTTGAGACCAGCCCGGCTTACAAAGTGAACTCTAGGCCAACCTGAATTGCATAGTGAGACCCTGTCTCAAAATGACAAAAAAAAGTCACCATCTTGAAATTAAGTGCAAAATATATTATTTATAAAAACACTAAGAATTGAGAGTAACTGATGTCTAGTGGAGAGTAGTTGGCATCATGTGTTAGAATTGTACTTGTAACCATACTAGGTATGTGTGATTCTGAATCACTGAATTCATGATTAAGAAAGACAGAGAAAGTGATGCACACAACACTGTCTATGAACTAGGAAACAAGCCCAAACTGGCTACTTAATCTGTGGTAGTTTGTAGATTTTATTTTGAGAGAAAAGAATAGATTCCACAGAATAAAAGACTTCATACCTGATATTCTGTATAAAATGAACTCGTGCAGGCTATCAGTTTAAATTTATCTCAGATGTTAACTCTGAAACGTAGTTAAATAATGTATTTCTCACCTAGCTCTCCAAAGACAACAATAATGTCCTACACCTTTTATGTATGTTTTATTCTGTTGATAAATTCATTATGTTCTGTGTATCTACATTCTTAGTAGCACTTTGCAAATCATTTCATATGTAGGAAAGCACATGTGCATTTCAAAATAAGTCCGTAGGTAATATTATTTATCAAGCAGTAAGCAAACTAAAAATAAATCTATTATATTGTCTTAACCAACTTTTGAGACATTTGCATTACAAAGTCCAAAAAATCTAAAATATAGAATATGTAAACATGCTATGTTAATCAAATCTATTCATGTCTATATTTATACAATGTTATTTAATATGTATTAATAAAATTAATTTGCTCATGTGAGTTGCATGTGATTAAATATACAAATATGAATACAGATAGATATGTAATATATTTGGTATATTTATTGTACATTTATAAGTGTAATTTTTGTAATATATAACATATATTAAACATACATGTTTTGCATATTATAGGTACATATATCATCCATATAGTATAGGTGCATATGTCATCCACATAGGTATATATTATTGCTATTTCTTATTTTGAGAGATGAAGAGGGTAAATCTAGCAAGTCTATAAAGTGCAAAACAGTTTGGCTAAATTGTGGATTTTCATTTTTATCTTGGACCCTCTTTTTTATGTGTACATGGAATTATAAGGAGTTAGAGAAATGTCAAAGTCCTGGATGTGGAGAAGTGTCCAAATATGAGAGTAAGTAATATTTGCTGTGGTAAAGACAAGTGTGACTATTCCAGGTTAAATTTCTAATAAATAAGTTCCTGGCACTTGGTAAATATTTATATAGCAGAAACCTGACTCAGAATAAGCTAAAGTTTTAAAGGTATAATTTGAGTGTACAGTAGTACCTCTGTTCACAAATGCTTCCATTTGCTTACAATTTTGTTTGCAAACAGAAGTGTTCAGCAAAATTTTGCTTCTCTTCACGGACTCCACATTAGGTGATGAAGATGAATACGGCCATCTTCTCCAGAATCCTGGGACGAATTAAGTTCCTGAACCGAGTCACCACTGTACATTTATTAAGTAGTGTCTTTGACAAGGATTGTATCAAAAACCATGTTAAATAACCCTAAGCTATTGCAGGCTGATCAGGCCTACAATCTCCAAGTGAGTCGATGGCTGAAGGCTTAAATAAATGAGACAATGAAAAATGGTTTTAGGGCTTTCAGGAGCAACTAACTCTTACAGCTTCAAAATTCTGAGTGTAGCCAAAGACTTTCCTGGATGGCCTGTACATGTTTTGTTTCCAAACAAAGGAAGAAGAGACTCAAGAAAACGTGGGAATCTCACAGGACCTTGGGAAAATTTTCCCAAGTAGTAAATTATGTCATTCAGGAGAACTACCTTATCTTTAGGTTGGTATTTATTGTCGGACTGTGGAGACTACAGCTGCAGTCTCCTGTGGCTAATTCTGGTTGGAGCCAGATGCCCTCAGCTACAGTCTCCTTGTCCTTGAAGCATCACAGCTTCACAGGCCACTACAGGACTCAGCGGTGACCAGTGACCCATAGAGATTTATTTGCTATGAATCAACTGCCCATCTTTAGACAAGGTACCTAAGCTTCAGACAACTCCCAAGTAAACATGGTAAGCCAATTGGTTAATATTAAATCCTGTTCAATGTTACTTTGTAGTGATCCCCAACAAAGTGCATAAGGAATTTGATAACTTCTTTACAGGTAACTGGAAAACATAAGGGCATGGGAAGCCAGAATTTTAGCCACTTTGGTGGATGGAATACAGAATATTCTCACACAATACAGAAGATGCTGTGCTGCTGGTATTTGGGGATGGGGAAGTGACACACTTTGAGTGTCAGTGGCTCTAGGAGCTGACAAAAAGTCACATTCTGCAGCCCCCTGAAAGCACACCGCAAGGTGGACTCAGTTTATATGCCTTACCTCTGGAACGGTGCCGGAGTAAATCTGAACTACTTGAAAACACCAAGCCAGTGGGGATTTGTTGTACTACCAATAAGAAATAAAATACAATTAGAAATCAGATGACCATGGAATGGTCAGTGTTCCAGCTCTTCATTATGAGTAGATGTGCTTGACATTATCCTAAGTGGCATCAGGGAAATGGGATAAAGAGCGCCTGGTCTCTCACAGCAAATCCGTTGTAAACAAAGTGTAGTGAGTGGAGAGTTTGCTTAGGGTCTGGGATGACTACTTCACTGATGCAGATACTAGGGCTTGAGAAACACATAGCTAATAAAGTACATGAAAAAATTGGGGGCTAAAGGCATAGGTTGGATAAGGCACTAACCCATGACACATCGTGAGTGTGCCAGGAATGCATGCAGCTGCCCTTGCCTGAGTGGAATTCCTCTGTGGGTGAAAACCTGGGTGAGACTGAAGAGGACGATGGTGTTTGTGTTCTCTCTTTGCCATGTGTACAGGCCAAGTATCTCCCAGTGAGAAGGATGAAAGCCCTATCCCTGTATTAGGCAGGGTACTTCCCCATAGAGAATGCCAGAGGCAGGGAGACCCGTACAAAGGCTAAAGTGAGTGCGTCGCTCAGGAATGATGGAGTTCTGTATGGTGCTAAAGTGGAGGGGTCGGGCTGGGGATATAGCTCAGTGGAATAAGCGCTTGCCTAGCAAGCGCAGGGTCCTGAGTTCGATCCCCAGTACCGCAAAAAAAAAAGAAAAAAAAAATAAAGTGGAGGGGTCATGGTAGTAAAAGAGGCAAGTTTGAGAATGAACAAGTAGCACTGTGGAAATCAGCAATTAATTGGAAGTGGATGAGGAATATTAGAATATAATTTGCTTTTGGGGGCTTGATAGGCAATGAATCCATAATAAATACATTTGGTGTTAGTTTAGCAAAAAGAGTGTATGAGGAAAATATGATGGATTTGTTTTCCAGATAATTCAGCTCTATCACAGCCTGTTTACAGCCAGATAATCTGTGCGTTTAAAGTATAGGGTCTAGGGCTGGAGGTACAGCTCAGTGGGGTAAGTGCTTGCCGCTAAGCACTAAGGCCCTGAGTTCGATCCCCGGTCCCAGAAAAAAAAACAAAATAAAATAAAGTATAGGGTCTGATGAGCTTGGACAGCCTGCAGGCAGGTGAGACCGTCAGCACAAGGCGGGAGCTCTGTCCAATATCACCAAAAGATTCACGCTCCCATTTTTCTTTGTGTACTTGTGGCAAAATCATTGCACACAAGATTTTCTCCTCTTAAACAGCTTTAAGTGCATAATACGGTGTGTATATTTGCAAATATTGTTCAGTACGATAGGTCTTTATACCTCACGAATTTATTTTCATTTTAGTAAGTTTTAAACGTCTGGTTTCACTGGATAGCCAAGGGCAGTCACATGCACTTGAGGAGCAGTTACACACATGCATCTGAGTCTTAGTGAGTAGATTAGAGATGTCATCGTTTCAATATTGATGTAGAAAGATGAGAAAAAGGATATAATCTTTTTCTGAAGTAAAATAGAGAAGATAGCAGAGAAAAAATGAAATACAACCAGAGAATTCTAACATTGATTGCTTGTACGGGAAAGGAAACTACCAAGTTGGAAAACTTTAGGAAAGAAAAATATAATGACAATCAAAGGTTTGGAGACATATATGCTTCGTGAAAGAATTATAAAACTATGAAATTATTTCAGTAAGATCCTGTGGCCATGGATAATTTTGGTTGTAATCATTTCATTGGTTGGTGAAATAAAGTCCTGAAGCAAGAGGTTCAGAGCTGAAAAATTTATTAGTGTTAGGAGTCAATTCTCAAGAATTTTTGCCAAACAAGGAAAGAAAAGGGCAGTTATGTTAAGAAACAGCAGGAAGAGGAAATTAAAAATATAAGAATGGAAGAAACAATTGCCCAGAAGGTGAATGGAAAGTAGCAATTGGAAGGGTTGACATTGGCTGAGATGAAAGAGGCTTTATGATTTAAAACTAGAGAAAAAGTATGGTTGCTTCCGGTAGATGAAGGTGGAACTGGAGGATGTTCACAGCTGACTCATCCTGTTTTCTCTACCAAAAAGAAAATATGACCATCTATAACCAGGTTTGAAGAGACATAGTGTCTTGTGAGGTTCAGGATAAAAACGCAGCTACTGCACATGCAGACCAGTTTAACTATTAAAAAGAGAGAGAGCAAACTCTGGAATTAGTTTCATAGGAAAGTTTTGTAAAGTTGCCCTAAGATTAGATTTGACTGCATGTAACGGGAGAACCTAAATCATTCACACAGGCATGCATGCGTGGGTACAGACACACACACACATACACACACACGCACACACACGCACACACGCACACATGAACACACGCACACACACACACAAATCCTACTGGGATTGAAAAGGTTAGTGATAGCAAACCTTTCAGAGACCAGGTTCCCAAACTGCAACTGCAAACTGACATTTATAGCGAAGTGCCAACACTGCGATCAAACCCAAATACTGAGAAAAGATAACTCTACCCTAACATCTTTTGTCTTGAAAACACAATAATACTCATGCCATAGGTTCACCACCACTGGATTATGTGATTAGAAGTTTTTAGCTGCATCTCTAATGCTGAAAGAATGATAGGAGAATCAGGTCTGATCCCGCAGGAATGACTGCTTCTCAGTGGACTACTGTTGGGATCCCTAGAAATACCATCTGTGAAAAATATACTGATTATTGGAATTGACAAGAAGTTCAACTATGGGAGCTGATGGCAGAGAAATGGAAGTTATCCTATTCTGTAACAACAGAGATTGAGTCCATGTAAAAGAAAAATACCACTGTTTTTAAATTTCACAGTGTTCAAATTTTGAGTTTATTTCAAGTTATTACCATTTCACATGGAATTCTGCCCAATGGGAACACATCCACACAAGTGTGGCCATAATGGTGAAGAGATCAGGAAAGAAAATTCTGGGGAAATGTATGGAGAAAGTGATTACTTAGGTAATCTTAATTTAATCCTAGGTGTTAATCTCATGAACTATAACCTGGACTGGATATATTCCCCACAGTTCAAAAATGCAAAATTGAGAATGGAAAGTATATTAACACAAGTTTAAGCATAAAGAAAATTTTTAGCCAATATTATGGCTTCCCTAATCAATGGGTTCATGTATGAGTTTGTGAGCTTATTAGCACAGGAATATTTCAAATATTTTAGTAATACCAATCTCTAATGTAGTATTCACTAAAATTATTAGTGACATGAGAAAAAGATAAGGTAGAGTCTCTTCAAAGTGTACTTTTATCTCTCTCCAGAATTCTGAGGGTACCTTCATTCACCATAAAAATTTCTTAAAATCATTTGTAAAAGTCCTTCATTGTGTGCTACCAGAAATATTACAGACTAAAAAATCAGATGTGAGTTCTAATGTTGAGTTTTATTTAGCAAAATCTTTGAATGAGTTATTTAAATATCTGCATCTCAGTTTCATTTTGCAATATGAGGTTCTAAGTAGTTTCTTAGTTATGCTATCAATGTTCTATTCCCTGCTTACCACAACCACTTGCAGATAGGGTCCATGGCAAGACAAACTCAGATAAAGAACGCTGAGATGTCATTGGTGGGAGAAGGGACGAGAAAAGCCCAGTGACATTCAGAGATATGCACATGTAACATATTGTGTGAAGAAGAATGAGATAAGGTGCCCGGTCACACAAACTGTCTTAAATTACCTAGTAACCACTGTTCATATCAGGCGCAGGTCTTCTGCCCACGGAGCTCCAGACACGGAGAAACGACTTAACTCTTGGATACACTGCAGAGTGTCAACCAGGACTTATGCGAGATTTCACTCCCCACTTCCTATAATATATGAGTGTTTTTTGAATTTCCTTAAAATTGCCCCAATTTTTGCAGTATAGATTACTTTTTCCTTACAGATCTTTAACTAAGATAAGTATTATTAACTTTTATGGGCAGCCTATCATTTTCTTTTCACTGCCTTAATGCAATTCTTTTCCTATCAGTAGAGATGGGTTATCTATGTGAACAATAGATATGTTTTTGTTTGGATATGCTTTTAGACATTTTCTTCCATTTTTTTCAAACTTAGTTGAATTTGCTATGGCAAGGACTTTTAGAGACTATTTAGAATTTTTAAAACTCTAATATATGTCTAAAATAAAGGCTTTGAAAAATTGCAGGTTCTAATCTCTCAAATCATATTTTTCTATTTGGAATCTGAATGTTGAATACTACTATCATGTGCTTAAATGAAATATCATTTTTTGTACAATTCATTCCCCAGATTTTCAGAGTGTTATTTTTCTTGAAGTTTGCACTGCAATTCTGACAGATATAGTATACACTTTAGGGTACTGCAGAAGCCTGTGTAATTGCTGAATAATGCTGAGTAACACTTTGATTTCCAGATTTTTAGGCAACATGGAAAAGATGAGGAGGTCTGACCTATATCTGTTTCAGGAAAAATGACATTTCTAATACTCTGAAAAATAGATTGTCCCTCAATTCCTCTCTTTTTGTACTAAATGGTCCAAATATTTTTCTCTCTGGAATAAAAGTATACCTCTGTGTATACATGTATACAGACAAAGGTATACTGATATGTATGTATATATATATATATATATATATATATATAAATTTGAGTGCACAAAATGAAAAAGATTTGCTCACTAAAATAAGGTTCCTGAATTTTTAATGCAGTAGGTGCTCAGGAGAGTTATACAAATGATCACCCATTCACATGTCAAGCAATTGATTATATATTGAGCCACAGCATTTTATTTCCATATTTTAAAAAAGTATCACCTTTGTATCACACAAACCGTTTGAGATAGTTTACTTCTAAAAGGTTAATATATTTGGCTCCTAGTAGATTTCTCACATATGAAGTCATCTTAACTGGTAAAAAAACTTACCATTTGAAAATCCACAGTTCATAAACACATCTCTTGAATAGATGCCTAGTAATTCCTATCTCATAGAAGGTATACTATTTTCATATATGTAATTTTCATATGTGTAATTCATGATTCAAACTGATAATTCAAATTGGAATATTTTTACAGGTAATTGCTAATGAATCCTGAAGAAAAATCTCTTTAGTGTTTTTCCAAAATCATGCACTAATCTACTCAAATTATTTCCTTCCTCTACCTAAGGTAGCAGAGAGCTTACCTGATTATATTTAATTAATTTATAGCTCTTTATTCATTCTCTACGTAATTATTTCCATAAACATTTCTTAATCTATATTCAGAGGATGACAGAGGAATATGATTTTCATATGCTTGAGTTCCTGCATGTGATTTGGAAAGAAACAATGAAATTTATTCTTCACTGATTTTTCAAACATGTTGCTCCAGCTGGGATTATTTCAGAAGGCTGTGTTTTCAAGGAAGTGTCAGGAGGATTGCAGTTACATTTTGCTACTCTAACAATTCAGTACTTATTTGATGCAGCACAGCCATAGGAAAGTAAAGTGAGACTATAAAGCATACCTCACTCGGTCTGGGATGTTATGCAATAAAATGTATATGGAATTCTTGTGTACTCTGAGATGAAATTCAGAGCATCCACATCAGCATTTTGTGAACCACTTGTGTGCACTGAAAGAGAGAAGTAGATTTAAACATGTAATGAGCTTGAGGAGTCTTTTACCTGACCTTGGAAAGGCAGGGAAAATGCACTAACTGTAAACCAAAAATCACCTTGCATAGAATATCGGAACTTACTGTGGTAGTCTGAATAATGGCCCCGAAGATATCAGATCTGAACATTAAGAATGTGTGAAGATGATGCCTTGCATGATAGAAAGGACATTGCAGATGTGAGGACTGGTAAACCAGAGACCTTGAAACGCCGAGCGTATTCTAGATAATCTGGGTGATCTTGATATGCGCCTAAGGACCATTCCATACTAGATGTATTAGGTCTGTCCTATACAGGGCGACTGGAGTCAGTAATAGGAGGCACAATGGCAAATGAAAGAATTCAGAAACTTGTTCAGAAGGGGTTACACACACAAGCAACCTCCAGAAGCTGAGTAATGTTCCTCCCTGGAACCTCCAGGGAAAATCAAACCAGCTGACACTTGTTCTAGCCCAGGGGCACATTCTGGGTTCCTGCTCTTCAGAAATTCATGGTAATAAATATGTACAGTTTTAAGCCACAAAATCTGTAGTAATTTTTACAACAGTAGGGAACTCATACTCCCTTTTAGAAGTATTCTTTCAGTATATTAGGGAGGACTAGGAGCAATTCATTAAAAAGAGTAAAAGATACCAAAATTTACCAATGTTGAGTATTCCAGAATCAGTATTAATTTCAGTTCATTGACTAACTTTACACACTCAAGTACACACACACACACATTTATGCATGCTTGGTAATACACATGTAAGAATCTAGATAACTTACTTTCCTCTGGTTCAGGGACCAGTGAACCATAGGCTTAGTCCAAAATGAGATAACCCCTATTTCCTGCAGGAATAGACTGAGAGTTTTATGTGCATGAATATTAACGATCCATTTCATTTTAGGGAACTCTAAATTCAAATCCCCACTAAGTGAAATGGTTTTCTTTCCTTCAAAAAATTACTCATCTTTTTGCATTTTGAATTTCTTCACTAAAAATTTGTGCAACTTATTGTCTCTGACCATAAGTCTTTACATAAACATCTTTATGTTGATGCTTGGCCTGCAATGCCTCAGGACTTTTTAGGGATGGCGCTACCCTGACAGTTTGGGGTGAGCCCACATGTATGCTTTCTACCCCAAGCACATTCTCAGAATGCAGTTGGTTTTCCCTGGGTCTGAGCAAGTGATGTCACCTTGTGCAACTCAAAAGGGTGTGTTAGTGGAAAGTTAAATGGAATAATAGCAGCCAATACTTGAAGAATATATTGTAATGATTTCCTGAGGTATTTGAAACTCACAGTCTGTTGAAAACCTTGCTTTGCAAGTGGTAATGGAGAATGAAGCCTCCTAAACCATGCATAGATTCAGCCATATGTTGAAATTCAGCAGTAAGCCAGGGAGAAAGGCAATTCTGAATTTAATCATAACACTTTCCACATAAGAAGCTGCATATTTCAAAGACCACTTTTAGTCAAAAGGTTCCTGATTTTAGATGACAGTTAAAGGAAGGAGGATGCCACAACCTTCTCCCACTCTAAATTTCCTTTTAGTATTTTTTAAGGTACACTTCAGAATGGCTGTGTAATGGCAGCGCTGGGTGTAGAAGAAATTACTGAGGTAAAAGGAAGAGCTTTAGAAATCCATTGGCTTTTAAAAGATATTCAGTGCATACCTACATAAAGTATAGGAGTCACTGGTAGGAAATAAAATGAAAATGCTGAGCAATTTTCACCTGCATATCATCAGCCATCTTCTGAAAGCCAATATCACCAAAATGGTGGTATTTGTCAGAAATAAACCGTGTTGTTTAGAACACAGCAATGTCTTCAAGGCTGTTAAAAGTCAGCCACAGAATACGTGATACTCAAGTATATTTATATAGTTAACATGGTCACTGAGGAACTTAGGCAAGTTGATTGCCTTGAGTAAATATATTTTCCATCACCTATAATTCTCCAGCACAGTCCTAAGATGAGAGGCATCGTCTCAGTTGTCTCTATGCTGTAGGTCAGTACTACACCCTAGGATATCCACTTACCTGGCTCGACAGGTGAGCAAAATTCAGGCCTAGCATGGAGGGGGACACTGAAAACATTTCATCAGTTATATGATGCTGACCACTCACATGTGCCACATATACGCTAGGCAGAATGCAGGGTATTCAGATTAAAGAGATGTGATCCCAATCTGTGGTTCAGGCTGATAGAAAAAATAGTGCACTATTGTGAGTTGTGCAAACTACTACTTCAGGAGAATTATATGAAATATTGAGACAGAAGAAATTTATTACTTGGAAAGTATGATGTTGAGAGGATTTCCTTTAGGAAGCAGAAGTTTGAAAATTAGGTAGGTTACAAATTGTCCTATTATAGAGTGTCTTGCAAAATACATTCTAGTATTAGACTTACTCAGAAGGATTGTTGGTCAACTAATGAGTAACCAAAAAAAGCAATCACGTATATCAATTTAGAAATGTTCTACTAAAGACATGAAGGGAGGGTTGGAAAGAAGCAAAAGAAACAAAAACTAGGATGTTTTGCAATACAACAAAATAAAGATGCAAATGGCCTGATTGAGGTTGTGACATTATTTTGTCGCAACCATGATATTATTTTTATTGTGACATTAGCTTCATTGTGAATGAATTCAACTCATGTGACTGTGCCAACCAAACTCAACTAATCTCTGAAGCCATGTTGTTTGCAGTTTGCTATTTTTTCCTGCTCTATTGGCTTTATTCTAATGCTTCTTTCTCCTACACTGGAGAATATTGCATTTTTTGATGAAACAACATTGGAATTTGTACCTTTTTGAGTACATGGGGTACATTTTCACTTTTAAAAGGATTTGTCCTGCTTATATTCACTGTACAAAAGCACAGCATACAAGGGGTGATTAAAAATATAGTGAGTATTTAAAATTTTTAAAATGTTACAAAAGCCATGTTACCATTAATCCTTCAGAGTGGTCCTCACTGTCACTTTGAACATGCTTTCCCCATCTGTCATTTTTACCACTTTCTGAACTGGTACTGGAACTCTTCTGTGTGTGTCTTTGCAAGCTGTGAACAAACATACAGTGAGTGGCCTACAACAGACAGGCAGTCTTATAAAGGTATGACAGTGTGTCCTCATCCTCTTTATTCAACAAGTCAGGTACCATAAGATTCCTGGCTCTTCTAAACTGACCATGAAAGGTGTTTTGAAGTGACTCAGGACACCTGGCAGCCACCACAGTACAACTAAAACCCCAAAGGTGATGTTCAGAGCCACTTCAATGGCAGTAGTAATGAAATAAGTGTGTTTAAGTTGAGGGGGAGTATTTTGAGAGGGACTGATGGCAATGCAACTCTTTTTTAATTTTAAGGAGAAAATAAAAAAATAATAAAACAGTTTCAAAGTAGGTTAGTAGGACAGTTACAATAATTAATACACTGTGTATTATTTTCTTTGTAGTAGTTATTCAGAGTATAAGATATAGGCATGATATTATGTCCAAACAATATTAGCATGAAACTTTCTTTTCAATGAGCTAAGAGAAACTAATTGTATAATAATATTAACTATCTTGCATATAAATATATTTTTTCTTTTTCCCTTTCTTCTTTTCCCCTCACCCAATCACAGTTTATCTTTTCTTTTGAAACGTTTCTTCCCAATTCACAATATCTATTGAATATTTTGGATCTTATTTACTTATTCTGTTTCTCATACCAGTGAGACAATGTGATCTTTACACATGTGGGTCTGATTTATTGCACTTATGAATATGGTCTCAAGTTGCATCCACTTGCCTCTAAAAGTCTCCAGTTTATCCTTCTTTATGGCTGAAAAATACTCCATTATATATAAAAAATAATCTTTTTTATCCATTCCAGACCCTTCAAATCCAAAGACCAATCGAAAAATGGGCATCTGAGCTGAATTCACCCTTCTCAGATGAAATACAAACGACAAATAGATACATGAAAAAATGTTTAACTTCATTGGTTTCTCAAGACATGTGAATTAAAACAGCACCGAGATTTCATCTCACCACAGAAAAAATGGCAATGTGACTCTTAAGGTAATATTTAACAAAAAAATTTAAACATTTACACTGTTTTCAATCACACCTCATATTTTTCTTGCGTTAACTTATCTCTTTGCATATAATCTAGGGACAATATGTACTAGAGACTTAGTAATCCTTTTATAAATTGTTACACTTTAAAACTATATTGGTTAAATGCTTAATAAGAAGGAGAAGCTAACCAAATTATTTACTGAAAGTTTTTCAAAAACGTTTCCAAATCTGAACTTGACAAAACACACTAGAAAACAGTGTCTAGAAGACAGGCTTTCTGAAATTAAAACGAACACACATTTTCACATCTTATTTTCTGAGTGTCCAAATTTCAGCATGAAACCACTCCTACAAATGTCAGTGAGCAAGTGTCTGCTAAGAGAACACTTAAAAGGGACTTGACCTGTTTTCTCAATGTTATGGCTAACCTCAGGAGTCTGGAGTTCCAGTGTGGAAGTTTGTTCACCGTTTTCTACATAAAATAAAAACAATTACAAATAAAAAGACATGGCAGGAAACCCAATATCTATTCCTTGATTTTGTACATTTTTCAATGAAAGCCAAAGTGAGACTTGTGAATCAAGCAGTTTGTGGAGACTACACCAATTTTAGTTCTTGACTTGGAGTTAAGAATTAGAGGCAAATTGCTCAAGAAACCTTTTATTTTTAAACTCAGACAAAAATCATAATTTTGACAGCTATCTATTATTTTTCTGAGACCAAATCAACAGTATTTCAAAAATGTATATTAGTTGTCAATACTCTTATTTGAAGTCTGTTATTCTTAAATTATTATTTTAGCACAATCAAGTCTAGACAAATAGAATTAATAAAACAAAAATTTCAGATTTTTACAACAAGCAAATTTATATTATAAAAAAACAGTTAATGAGTAGTAGAAATAGCTTAACCAAGTAATAATTGGTTTTCCATATTTAGAAATATAACTCATTGAGTAATGGGATTTTATCATATCATCCATATTAACAGTGTGCATGGGTTTCATACTATAATATCTTAAATAAAAATTAAAGAATAGTTTGGGTTTATTATAGTATCCTATTATTTAATGCATAATCATAACTAAAAATATATTTACACATACAGAATTTTTTCTAGTGTACAGTCACTTAGTTTTCAAAATACAGAACAGTCTTCTCTAAATAACAAAAACAGTTAAAGTAAGAAATTTTCTGGGAATTATGATTTTATCAAATATAGATTTCAGTGTTTTTGTGTATTTAAACTGACAAAATTATATGAATATTATAGCATGAATTTATAAGTTTATAACTGACAACTGACACATGAATTATATTACATAATTATCATTTTGTGGTGAAAGTACAACATACACTGTGCACTTTTAAAGAATACAGTCTATTAGGGGTGGGGTATAGCTCAGCAGTACAGTGCCTGCCTGGCAAGTACCAGTGTTGAGCTTGATTCTCAGCACTAAAGAAATAAAAGAGTAATAAGCTATTAACCATAATTGTTAAATTGTGCGACACATCTCTTGCACTTATTCCTCCTATCTAATTGAAAGCTTGTATCTTTTCAACAATAATACCCCACTGCTCCCCATCAACCATCCCAACCCTGGTAAACACTCTGTATGTTCTAGTCTATGAGATCAGCTTTTTCAGATTCCTCATATGTGTGAAAACAGGATGTTTTTCTTTCTGTGCCTAGTTCAACTCACTTAGCATAATGCCTTCAAGGTTCCTTTATGTTACACAGATATTGCTCATATATTTAACAATATAACTACTAGATCTCATGAGTGTTTACTAATGATTAAAAATTTCCCTCTTCTACCATAATACACACACACACACACACACACACACATGCAATTAATTTTTACACAATTACAAAAATTGGGCATTGAGTAAAATCCCAGAGGAAGGGAGGTTTGTGATCTTTACCCAGGGCTATAGTTTAACTGGGGAAGTTCTAGAGCATACTGAACACTTCATATTGCTCTTTTTATATCTTTTTGTGATAATTTGGTCATTTTGTAGAGAAATAGACTTCAAAAATATGTGGACTTCACATTTTCTAGCTCCAGGAACTTATACCATTCCATCAGCCACACTCAGCCTTCGCTCATTTGCCACCTGTTATAATTGAACACTTGGCACTGGTATCCTCTTATCTATATTAGGGGAGTAGGACTTCAACTCTTTTTCACTGAAGATAAAGACGGATAAACTGCAGACATTTTTATGAGATTGTGGAAGTCATCTGATAATGGAATGCCATGTACAAATGCTGTAAAAAGAAAAAAACACAACTTACACTGATAATGTTATTGCCAATGGAAACTTCTTCCAAGTACAAAAGAGAACAAAGTAAGAAAGAAATCTCAGATTAGAAAAAACAATGAAAGTGAGTTGTCAATATCTTCTTCAGGATGAAAATTATATGACTAAGAATAACAGTAAAAAGGGGAATGGAAGAAACGTAATACATGAAAGTAAACTATGAGGAATTTTTCCTTATCATAATTGTTCTACTGAAAATATGTAAAGACTAAATTTATTGTTTATAATATATAAAATTTAATTCACTGACAATTATAGCATACATGCTTTTGTGGAGGAATTAGAGTATGTTCTTATAAGGATAATGGACTGCATATAAAAGTATATAAGAAGTCGTTAATAAAGGGGCTGGGTATATAGCTCAGTGGCACAAGTGAGTGTCTGGCAAACCCAAGGTCCTGAATTTGATTCCTGGTACAAAAAAAAAAGAATTATCATGAAGTCTTTAATTAAGTAAAACTGTACGTTGTAAAACTTATAAAACCTACTGAAAAATAACATGACCTAAGGCAAAATTAATGTAAGAGGAAAATGAAACCATGTAAAAAGCTCAGAAACTATAAGACAAAACATGATACACTACTTCATACACTTTAGAATTGCTGATATGAATAACAGCAAACAAACAAAAACAAAAATACTCAGAAAATAAAAATTTTTGGTGAAGATGTAGAATGATTACATCCCTGTAGACACTTAATGAGAATCAAAATTGGTCTAGTCACTATCACAAATAGCACAGTAATTCCTTAAAAGCATAGAATTACTACATGTTATCATTTTTCCATTTCTATGCAATTCCTAAAATAACTGGAATCATGAAGTAAGAGAAATATTTTACAGCTGTATTTATATTAGCATTATTCCTAGCCACAATGTAAGCAACACAAATCCATCATCACATAAACTTTAAAGGATATTTTGACACATGTTGTATAAATAAACCCTGAAGATGTTATGCTAAGCACAATAAACCAGTAACAAATAGGCAAATACTGTATTATTGTACTTATATTGGATACTTAGAATAGCTAAATTGAGCAACCAAAATTAGAAAATTTATTTCCCGGAGCTGGAAAGCAGGAAATAAGTGTGAATTTTCAATTACTATCCATAGGTACATAGCTTCAGTTTTGCAACACAAAAAGTGTTCTGTACATAGATGTGGGAGATAGCAGCATCACAGTGTGAATGCATTTAATGCCCCCAAACTGAACACTTATATTTGTTAAACAGTAACTTTCATGCCATATGTATTTCAAAACAATTGATTTCTTGAAGTTCAAAACTGAAAAAAACCCAAAATGCATAGGATGATAAAGACAGAAACATCATATGAAATAAATTGAAAAGTGCTTCCAAAATGGTAAATTATAATTTCAGCCATAACATTATATATATAAAATGAGACTGAATGATCTCATGAAAGAGTCATATTGGATTTCTAAAAAAGGCCAGATTCTACTGTTTGCTGTCTATAAGCCCCAGTACAAATATGAAGACTTAAGTGTAAAATGTATATTTTCTGAAGAAAATTGAAATGGAAATTTTGATATGAAATCAAATAGACTTAAGAATAAAACTTATGAAAGATCAATAATATTATGTAATAATAAAGATTAAGCTTATTTAGAAAAAAGTAAAATTCTAGATGCAAACTTAAGCAAGCAAATTAATGAGGTGAAACTATAATGTATTTCAAAAGTGATACAAATGCAGTTATTGTTGGAGTCTTCAAAAATCTTCAGTAATTCATAGTTTAAATGCTAAGAAAGTCCATAATATGCAGAACACCAAACCTTTTTTTAAAAATTGGCCAGTTTGTTATTTATGGACCATTTCACCCAACAACAATAGAATGTAATTTACTTTTATATATATTTTAAGTGTTTATCAAGATTAGCTAATAACCTTGATAAATGATTATGATGAATTGACAGGATTGGGTATGTTCAGGGTGGCATGGCCATAGATGATTATGATGAACTGAATCAAAATGGATCTTCTAAAATTAATGTAAGTAAATAAAAGAAAATTTATTCTCCAATCTTAAGTGATTTGAATTAGAAATCAGCAAAAGGAAGATAACTGAAAATCTCAATATCTAAAGTTTAAACAACGCATCTATAAATAATTATACATCCAAGAGGAAATCTCAAATGAAATTAAACAATACACGAACTAAAACAAGAATGAAATTTCATTAAAATGTGTACAGTGCCACTAAAATAATAGAGGAAAAATTCTGGCACCAAACATATCTATTAGCAAAAATTTTTAAATCTGTCAAGTCCATGTTTTCAGAATCCATAGTAAACACTACAATGATGAGCAATTCTATCTAAAGCAGGCCAAGGGTTAAAAAAAAAAACAGAAAAGATAGTAATGAGCAGAGCAGAATTTAATGAAACTGAAACAAAATGTGATGGAATTCCTAAAACCTGGAGACTGGTTTCTTTTGAAAATGGGGCAGTTCCTGGAGAGACATGAACTATCAAATTTTAAAAAGAATGAATAGCCATAAAAGCCCAGTATCTATCACAGCAAGATTTTTTCTTCTTACTTTAAAGTCCCTCCAGAATGGTGAAATTAAGTTTTAGATGATTTTACCAGAAAATTCTATCAAATAGTATTTCAGAATAAAGTAATACAAACTCTACAAATCTCCAGCCAAAAGAAAGAATTTTTCAACTTTATTGTTTGACCATCAATACTTTGATACAAATACTAAATACTGACACTGCACAAAGAAGAAATTCCAAATTGGGTTTCTTCTGAAAACATTTTCAAGAGCCAGGTGCGGTGGTGCACACCTGTAATCCTGGCACCTGGGAAGCTGAGGTAGCAGGATTGTTGCAAGTTCAGGACCAGCCTGGGCTATAAAGTGAGCTCAAGGCTAACCTGAACTGCATAGCAAGGCCACGTCTCAAAAAGACAAAAGAAAATGTCAGCATATATTACAAATAGATGTAATGGTAGTTCACCATTACCATTTGGAATTATTCTAGCTATGTATGTGAATCTTTTTCTACATACAGAAAGCAAGCAATGTAAATAAGTAGTTCTCAAGAAAAGTCATATTATCAAGTTATTAGATCCTGAAAAGCATGTCTCAAATATTAGAGTTTTCATGGTAAAATGAATAATACATCATAAAATAAAGAAGAGAATTTTCTTAATCTCATATAATGTCTTGGGGAACAAAAACATAAAAAATACACTAAGATACAAATGAACTTTAATAAGAACATATGAAATGGACACAGATCCCACCTGAGTGCGCTCCAGTGGACAAAATTAGAATCGTTCATAAAATTAAGTAAACTGTGTTAGATTTGGGTTACAACACACACAAAGTAAGGATCCTTGCATCTATTCTATGATACATGTAGAAATAAATGAATAACCATAGAGAAATGACATTTCCTAGACAAGATATTCAATTAATACAAATGCAGAAACAGTGATGGAAATAAACTCCCCTTCAGAAATCCCCGTAATTATTGCCATAGAGAAGATTAATTGAATGTTACTGAATTAGTACATATAATTAAAAGAAAAATCTGTATTTTCATAGATATATGGCATTCATTTCTAAATACTTAGCAATTACAACAGAAAAATTATGAAGCTGACAGGATCTAATCTTTACAGGTTTCACATTTACCACATGTTCAGGGCCAGAATGATGTGTTAGTCCATGTATGATGCACTTCAGTATCCATAGCTTGCACCTTAACATAACAATGAAATAAAGTCAGGAAAATTCAAATAGAAAAATTCTTTTCCAAATCTGATCCCCAGGAAAGCCAGGGTCATTCAGTGAGCTGCCTGGGAGAGGCCAGATTCAGCACTCCACCTCCTGTCACCATTGTAGAATGAGTCTGACCTCTAAGGAAACACAGGGAAGCTCAGTGAGCTGCCCAGGAAGGGTCAGACCAGTGCTTCAACTCTCACCACCATTGCAGAAACAAGGGAATTTTGGTCAGCTGCGAGGAAGGTGTGAGACACAGCACACCCCTCCTCCATTGAAAAGGACAACACAAAGGAATAAAATTCCATCCCAGAACTCCACCCCACCCAGAACAAAACCAGGAGACATCAACATAGGAAAACTTGGAAATCACCCACCTAAAATATCTGAAATGATAACAACTGAAGAAAAAGAACTACATCAGGCTGTAGAAGAAATCAGATCAGAAATAAACTCCAAGGTAAAAAACAAATTGACAGCCATAATGAAAGAATCACTGAGTGTACCAAAAGAAGACATAGATAAAAAAATAGAGGAGTGCAGCAAAATGGTGGAAACCTTGAATGAACAATATAAGAAAGAATTAAGTGATGAAACGCATTCAATGAGATACCCAGAAAATAAAATTTCCCTTGAGAGCCGGCAAAACTGCTTAAACAAAACTGAAGTTAGACTTTCAGACCCTGAAGACAGCATTGCAGCTACGGATTGTGAAAGAATAGATCTCCAAATATAACAATGAACCAGGAAAGAAAAATTCAACAGCTGCAAGTTGAGGCAAGAAAATATACAATATAAGAATGATAGGTGTCAGTGAAAAAGCAGGAGGCAACATGAGTGACATAAAAATTATTTGCAGAAGTAACAACAGACAATTCCCTAAGCGAGGGAAAAGAATCTGACAGATAGTGATTGAGGCATATAGAACTCCAATTAGCCATAACCAAAATAAATCTACAAAAAAAAAAAAAAAAAGAAAGAAAGATTTTTGGGCTGGGGATATAGCTCAGTGGAATAAGTGCTTGCCTAGCAAGCGCAGGGTCCTGAGTTCGATCCCCAGTACCGCAAAAAAAAAAAAAAAAAAAAAAAAAAAAAAAAAAAAAAAAAAAAAAAAAAAAAAAAAAAAGAAAACAAAATAAATCTACACCCAGACACATAATAATCAAGATCCTAGGAATTAAACAAAAGAACAGAATAGTAAAAGCCGTTAGAGAAAGGAAACAGATCACCTATGAAGGAAAACCCATTAGAATCATGGCAGATTTGTCAACACAGACCACAAAGTCAAAAACAGATTGAACTGAAGTATTTCAGGCTCTGAAAGAAAACAGCTTCCCAGATTCATGTACACTGCAAAACTATCTTTCAAAATTAATGGAAAAATGAGACAATTCCATGATGAAGAACAACTGAAGACGTTTATGACTTCCAAGCCAACTGTACAAAGAGTACTCACAGATATTCTAGAAAGAAGTAAAAATGACCACAATTCCAAGAAGAAGTATAGAAAGGAACCACCCAACAGGGTGACCAATTAAAGAGAGGGGAAAAGTAGAAAATCAACAGCAGGAAAATAACATGAAAAAGATAAACCAACAAGTATCTGTAATAATAATTGATGTAAATGTCCTCAATTCACCCATCAAAACAAACAGACTGGCAGAATGGATCAAGAAACAAAGTCCAACAATATACTGTATACAGGCATAAATTAACTCAAAAGAAAATTCATAGACTTAAAGTTAAAGGATAAAAAGCAATACACCATGCAACAGAAACTCAGAAAAAAAGCAGGTGTAGGTATTCTCATGGGAGACAATGTGAACTTCAAAACATGAACAATCAAAAGATACAGAGATCACTGCATACTTGTCAGGGGAAGACTACAAGAGGGAGAGATAACAGTCATAAGTACATATGCACTAAATGTAGAAGCATCCAACTATATAAAAGAAATTTTAACAGATGTGGAAAATCATATAAGCAGTAACACAATCATAACAGGGGACATTAACATCCCATTGTCATAACGAGAGAGAGCAACTAGACAAAAAAAATCAGCAAAGAAATCATGGAACTAGACCAAACTTGTGAACAAATGGACATAGTAGATCTTTACAGAGTGTTCCACCCATCAACATCAGAATACACATTCTTCTCAGATGCACACAGATGTTCTCTAAAATAGACCACATACTACTCCATAGAACATGCTTAAGTAGATGCAAAAGAATAGAAATTATCCTATGCATACTATTGGACCATAGTGCAATGAAAATTGGAAATTAATGACAAAGTAATTACAAAAACTTCATAAATATATGGGAATTGAATAACAGCCTCCTGAATAACCAATGGGTCATAGATGAAATTAAAGAAGGAATTAAAAACATTATCAAGTGAAAATAAAGATACAACTTACTAGAACCTGTGGATATAATGAAAACAGTCCTCAGAGGGAAATGTATACTGATGAATTCTTACATCAGGCAAACAGAAATGAGTACAAAAACAACCTTATGCTGTGTTTCAAGCTCCTAGAAAAAGAAGAGCAAGTGAAGCCCAAAGAAGGGAGAAAATTATGAAGTTCAGAGCAGAAATTAATGAAATTGAGACTAAGAAAATAATACAAGTATTTAATGAATTGAGGAGTTGGCTCTCTAAAAGAATAAATAAAATTTATAAACACCTAGCCAATCATATCAGAAAAAGGAAAAAAAACCCCTCAAATCCATGCAGTAAGTAATGAAAAAGGTGGAATCAGTACAGAACCTATAGAAATTCAGAAGATCGTCAATACTTCATTTGAAAATTGTTACTCTCATAGAATGGGAAATACAAAAGAAATGGACAGATTTCTAGATACACATGACTTACCAAAACGGAAACAAGAAGTTGTAAAAAACCTGAATAACCCAATATTAGTCAGTGAAATTGAAAATTCAATAAAAAACAAAGAAAAGCCCAGGTACTGATGGACTCACAGCTGAATTCTACAAAAAATTTAGAAAAGATATAATGCCTATTCTTCTCAAACTTTTAATGAAATGGGAAGGGAGGTAATCCTCTCTAACACATTCCTGCAGGCAAGTATTGCTCTGATACCAAAGCCAAAGAAAGACCTAACCAGAAAAGAGAACTACAGGCCAATATCCCTAATGACCCTAGATACAAAAATTCTCAATAAAATATTAACTAACAGAATGCAGAAAATCATCAAGAAGATCATATATCATGACCAAGTGGGGCACACCCTAAGAATGCAGGGATGATTCAATATATGCAAATGAAAAAACATAATACACCATGTCAGAACCAAAGACACAAATCACTTGATCATCTCAATAGATGCAGAAAAAGTTTTTGACAAAGTCCGACTCTCATTCATGGTAAAAATCCTATAAAAAGCTAAAATAGAAGGACTTGATCTCAATCTTATAAAAACTATCTGTGACAAACCAACAGCCAACATCATATTAAATGTACAAAAACTAAAAGTTTTCACTTTAAAATCAGGAATAATACAAGGGTGTCCACTATCACCACTGCTATTCAATATAGTTTAGGAAACATTAGCATGAGCAATCACATGAGAGTGAACTAAAATGAATAAAAATAGGAAAGGAAGAAGTAAAACTATCAGTATTCACAGATGATATGATATTCTACATGGAAGACACCAAAAATTCCACCAAAAGACACCTAGAATTAACAAATTGTGGATACAAAGTCAACATTTGAAAATCAATAGCATTTCTGTACAAAAATAACACAACGACAGAGAAATTAGGGAAACCACATATTTCACAATAGCATCCATAAAAATGAAATACTTAGGAATCAATCTAACAAAGAAAGTAAAAGACCTACATAGTAAAAATTATACTACTCAGAAAAAAGTGATCAAAAGGAATTTCAGAAAATTGAAAGATATTCCTTGCTCATGGATAGGAAGAACAAATATTGTAAAAATGGCCATACTCCTAAAACTGTCACACAAATTCAATTCAATCTCTATCAAATTACCATTAGTATACCTCAGAGATCTGGAGAAAACATTACTAAAATTCATCTGGAACCAGAAGAGACCCAGAATAGCAAAAACAATCCTGGGCAGCAAAAGCAAGGCAGGACACACCACAAACCCTGATTTGAAACTATACTATAAAGCTACTGTGATAAAATTAGCATGGTACTTGCAAAAAACAGACCTGAGGATCAGTGGAACAGAGTAGAAGATGCAGCCACAACCACAAACATGTTCAGCCATGTTATCTTTCACAAAGGGGCCAAGCATATTTACTGGGGGAAAGATAGCGTATTTAGTAAATGGTGCTGGAAGAACTGGCTCTTCACATGCCAGAGACTAAAATTAGACCCTTGTCTATCACCATGCACTAAAATAAAGTCAAAATGGATCACAGATCTAAATATTAAAACAAAAACAGTAAATCTACTGGAAGAGAAAGTAGGTAGAAATCTTGAAGACATAGAAGTAGGCAGAGGATTCATGAACAAAAACCAAAGTGCATGGGAAATACTTCAAAGAATCAACAACTAGGATCTCATCTTATTGAAAAGTTTTTGTACATTAAAAGAAATTACCAACAGAGTAAAAAGAAAACTCATAATTTGGGAAAAAAATTAGTTAAATGTCTCTCATGGGCCTTCTCTCTAGAACATATAAACATTTAAAAGACTCAGACCCACAAAATTCAGAGACCCAGTCCAAGAATAGGCATCTAAGATGCATCACACTTCTCAGAAGAGGAAAAAATATCAAATAAATATATGAAAAAATGTTCAACATCATTAGTCATTCAAGAAATGCAAATTAAAACAACAAAAATTCTATCTCACTCCAGAAAGAATGGCTATCATGAAGATATCAACCAATAACAAATGCTGGGTGGGATGTAAGGCAAAGGGAACACTTCTCCACTGACGGTTGGAGTGTAGATTGGTACAACCACGGTGAAGATCAGTGAGAAGAATCCTCAGAAAACTAGGATTAGATGTCCTGTTCAATCCAACTATTGCCCTTCTGAGTATTTTTCAAGGAAAATGAAAACCATCATACCATAGATGTATATGTGGACCCATGCTAATAGCAATACAGTTTGTAATAGTTAAATCTTGGAAACAATCCAAATGCCCATCAACTGAGAAACAAGTAAAAAAGATGTGGTGTGTTTATACAGTGGAGTATTACTCAGCTATAAAGAAAGATGAACTGAAGGCTTTTATAGGTATATAGATGCAATTAGAAACAATACCCATAAGTGAAATAAATTGGACTGGCATGTGTAAACTTTGTAATGTCTCCATAGTGTAAAAGCTTGAAAGTGTTAATAAAATCTGCAGGGTACAATAGATATTGTGAAAGAGAAAGAAACTTTTCAAAAGAGAAGAACAATCAGAATGAGGGAAAGGAGAAAGGAAAGCAAGAAGGAAGTGAAAAAAATATAAATGTATATACCCACACACAAGATAGCTAGGATAATTTTACTACTAATTTCTAATGCTTTATTGAAAGAGACAGTTAATATTTAGTTGTTTGATTGCTTTTGCATGCCTATGTCTGGTTATCTGAGCAACTACTTTGAAGAAAACAATATGTAATACAATAACCACTGTAAATTTCCTATCATCATTTTTATGAATTCTGTATCTTTTCTATTGCTTCTGTGTTGTTTTTGTCTTTGTCTTTGTTTTTATTATTTTGTTTTTGCTCTTTTCTCTTTAAAATAAAAAAAGAGAAATTCTTTGCCAAACCAGGTCACAGGAGATGAAATCTTGAAGAACAGTTACAAGGGGGGAGGACCAGTGAGGTTCTGTATGACAATAAATGCACTGTGGTGTCTTGGGCTCTATCCTAGAATAGAGAAAGAGCACTAGGCGGTAATTTGGTAATAGCTCAGCAAAGTTATATGTGGTTGTTACTTCTAATGAACTTGTTAGTTCTCATAACTGTTCTATGGTTATGGAAAACACTCCCATGTGGGCATGTTGGGTGAGCATCGTTAGAGATTACCTCTGTTTGTTTGTGCAACTGTGAAAATTTTAAAATTACCCCAAAATAAAAAGCGGAAAAATATCATGAGCAAATGAATTTGAGATCTTTGAAAAGAATTTGAGTTTCTTTTATGGGTGCTTCCCCCTGAACTTTTATGTTTGTGATCTATAGACATCATCACTCTCCCCAGGGACATTTAGCTAAATACAGCCATTCAGGGTTACTTTATTGATATGTTTGAGTAAAAGTTAGCATGAACACTGTACCACTTGGACATTCATGTATTTCTTTCTATATTGCCATCTCTGCATCTGGTCTTCTGTCTCTATGTCTCTAAGTCTGTGTCTCTGTATCGCTGTCTCTGATTCTGTCTGTCATATTTAAGAGTTGAATTTCCTTGAAATTAGAAGTAATGAACCTGATTTTTGCTCCTGTGCTTAAAAAAGAAGTGTACCATAAACTATAACCTAAAGTGTCTTAAATTGATTGTATAATTGATTATTTTCTAGATAAAATATGATTTGTAATAAAGTATAAATATTTAACAACATGGGATACTCTTGAGAAGTCAATCCCAGAAAATACTTTAAATTCAGCTGCTAGATTGGCAAGTTTAATTACTGTTTATTTTTAAGCAAACAACAAGCACTACTGACCTTGTAGGAGACCTTTCATTTGGCTCCCAGTAAAAATAAAGAATGATTTGTTTTGTAAATGAGTGCTATAGAAGATGATCTTAACATTTTCAGCTCAGCCTAGAGCTCATTTGCAGCTTCTTTTGGCAGTTCTATCAGTGATTCCAACTTTATTTCTTTTTTTTTTATTTTAAAAGTAAAGGAACAAAAACATATTAGCAAACAGACACAAAGTAGCATAAGAAATAGTACAATCAAAACTGATTTACAGACAAGGTGACAGGGACTCAACAATGGTTGTTGCTTTACCTATTGATAACTTCGAAGTGTATATTCATGAACACAGATACAGACATGCAAAATTGGTCAAACAATTAATCATCCAACTTTATTTCTTAAGAACTCTGCCTCCTTGAGTAGGAGATGTTGTCCACAGCTACAATGAGCCAATCTCAGAATGCTCAGGGAGTGATGCTTTTCATGCAGCCATCAGCAAGAACTGAGGGGGATATTATTCTGTCACCTCTGGGGAGTTCCAGGGCAGAGATGTGTTTCATGGTCTCTCCAAGGATGGCGTTGAGGGCTGATTCCTGTGCATCCAGCCAGAGCTTTCACCTCAGCCTCTCTTACTCTTCTGCCATTTCTGTTTTCCCTCTCTGTTCAGGCTTCCTCAATCCTCTCTCGAATAAATAAAGTCCTTTCTTAGTATTACCCTCAGAGGGAACCCAAAACAAAGCAGTCATAGAGCATGACAATAAGACTTCAGTTTTGTTTGATGCCTGAGATGGAAAGAAAAAGGTATCATTTCTGTGTTTGTTTGTTTTTGTTCCCTAGGTGTGATATAGCAACTTACCACAAATCTAATGGTTTAAAAGAATGGAAATTTATTCTCTCACAGTGCTGGTTTCTAGAAATCCAAAGTCCAGTTTTTGTCATGGTCAGAGCCCTGTGAATGCCTCAGAGGAGAACTCTTTCTTGCTTCTTGCCACTTTGGCTGTTAGTGTGGAATTTCTGGCATTCCTTGACTTGTAGTCACAGCACTCCAGGGTCTGTTTCTGTCATCATGAGCTGCTGCCTGTGGACCTGTCTCTATTTTTCTGTTGCTTTCTTAAAAAGATAAGTGCAAAAATGTATTTCCAAGTAAAGTTGTAGCCTCAGGTATTGGAGCTTATGATTTCCATGGATCTTTGGGGAAGTGAGTACAACTGAACTTACAACAGTGTGCTAGGTGTGTTTCAGCACTATAGTGTGGCTCTAATTTATACTGGATAGTGATGAAAACTTCCTTGTATTAATTGCAGTCTATCTCACTTTAAAATGCATCCATATTCTAATTTTTTAATAAAATTTGTGTCCTTTGCTATTCATCAACTATCTTCACAAATTAACAATTTAGTGATTTAGGAATTCCCATTTTCTCTATTGGTTTTTTCTTTTTATTAAAGAAACTCAATAATAAAAAGTGTCCATGATCCATACCCATGCACCTGTTTCCTTATTGCCATGCATTCATGCTGACAGAGGTCTTCTACCCTTGGACTCTGAGCATCTTAATCTTTTTTTACCAGGTCACTTTCGTAGGGTTGTGTTTGAGATGAGAAATTTTGGGGCTGGGGATATAGCTCAGTGGAATAAGCGCTTGCCTAGCAAGCGCAGGGTCCTGAGTGCGATCCCCAGTACCACCAAAAAAAAAAAAAAAGAGATGAGAAATTTTGAAAGATGAGGTCACATTTTCTTTCTGAGCCTATGTACAGTGGGCTTGTTTGTACTTATTGTAACTCCCCCATACCCAGTGCACTGCGGAGAATCCACTGTAGGCATGAGCATCATGAAGGCCACATGGAGAATCTCCATGAGACTTTGTAGCATGAGGAGCAAACCTAACCAAACATATGCCTATGCTACTTACTGTAGCATTGGCAAAGATTTTTTTCTCAGATCCAGCAACTATGGAACTGTGAGAGATTTCCTTGTGAGCTGGCACGCAGATCAACAATTCTAGACCCTACACAGTTCTGGATAAATAAGTCCAGAAATATGTTGAAGATGGTATATTTATTATTAATTAAGACTTTTTCTCCGAGGATCTGTGTCTGAGTGCCTACTCTCTACTCTGTGCCTGGAGCATTTCTCCTCTATCTAATGCAACTTTTCAATTCCAAATGCTTCTGCCTATTGTAGCAGGAATCACACTGCTAAAGCTCTTTGAATTTATTCACCAATTTACTCTTCAAAACTGTAAGCTATATCTAAGAGACAGCAGGAACTTTCTCTCACTTTTTGATGTTGTGGCTCTTAGAATAGTACAGGGTGTCAGATAAGTAGCAAAAGCTGGAAGAAGAAAAGAATGCACAGATAACCTAGCTGTGGTTCAGACTGAAGAGCAGCCAGATCATAGATGTTTGTTTCATGTTATTTCTTAAATTTTGTACCAAATTGATAAATCAATACTCTGGTTTCTCTTCGGATCAAATAAATCTTTTGCCTTTTACCAAATTGAGAAATCAAATTTGCACTAAATTTTGCATATAGTTCTTAAATTGAAGTGGAAATATGGTTTTACCTTGACACTTATGAGTTGCCAGTGATTTTTGTCTAGATTTTATTGGTTAATAGAATATTTAATTGAATGTTAACCATATACATACTAAGAAATAAATTCTAGGAGCTATTTGTGTATCAAATACTACTTTTACCTTGCAAAGCTTATGAGATGGATACCAACATTCTCAGTTTAGCAATGGAGATCTTAGGCACAGTAAAATACCCACAACTAATATGGGCAGAACAGTGATTGATTTCAGTGCATCTGGCCCCAGAGCTCCTGGTTCTAACTAGAAAGCTGCAAAAGTCCAAATACATCTCAAGTGGCACGTCCCATCCCCTCTACCTTTTATTTGCCCTTGAAGACGTGCCCTGAATCCCAGAACCGTGCATGAAGCTTTCATCGTGCTGTGTTCAAATTACATTTGTTTAGTATGATGGACGCGTTATCAGTATCCCTCGGAAACATGGCAGTGAAAATGTGAACTTGCCTGTTAGATGCACCCATCAGCATACAAACAATGGGATCACCACATTTTCCTTGGATCGTTATCCCATGGCTGAAAGAATCTAATGAAGATTTTTACTGCATTTATCTCCCACCGATATATGAAGCCCCCATTTTCAATACTATAGTTTGAAAACTTTTTACTCTCCATCTTTTAAAAATAATAGTGGTTTGAGTCAGTCTTGTGGAACCCTGGGTAGCAGCTTTGCAGGAATTCCTTTCACCGATCACCTCAATTCTTCTTCAAAGATAGTCCTAAAGCACCTTCACCAGCATTTTGAGTATTGCTTTTTCCACCCAAGGGATCCACCTCCCCCGCACCTTCATGGTCAGACTGCTGCGAGTGGGGCCCATGTGTTAGCAGTGTCACCAGCACCCCACCTCACCCTGAGCACCCCGAAGTGTAAGAGTCGTCGGTCTCCATTTTAACTTTGCTCTAGCTGCCCATCCACGAGGCACAGCCTGAGACTCACTTCCCTTCTCGTCACTGCGGGCACAGACCCTTGCAGCAACCGAGCTAAGTAAAGCCGAACCCACGTTCAAGGGTGCAATGCAGAGTCAGCTAGGGTGCTGTTAGTGGTTTTAGTAGTGTGAAGATGTTCAGAGCGTCACAGTTTCATCACTGAGTATCCCACATAAATGAGCCCAGCGGATCACCGTGTTCTAGAACGGAGGGATAGGAAGGGAAGGAATTGTTTCCCTGAGCCAAGTTTAGGTGTATGTGAGTACGTATGCACGTGGACTTGCAAGCACACACACGCTTGCATTCCAGTGTGCACATAAAACCACGTGCACGTCATTGTATGCAGGCTGGGGCTTTAGAAACTGGGATGCACCATAGTGTTTCGTATCTGCTAACTTATTGCACTGTTCAGCTATCTTTTATAAAGCTTGAGTTTCGATTTGTCCTTTTGTCGTATTACCTTGTATAGGTATATATTGTAAATGTACATATTGTATATGTCTATAATTCACTTTTGAAATCAGAGAGAGTATAGGTCAAATAATGTCAGCATAAAGGTAATGTATAAAATCAATTGTAGTAGTAGATGCTACTACTGAGTCTGCGAGCCTTAAAACAGAAATAAAGAACTTGTTTGCATTCGCAAATGATGCGTGTCTAGTGGAAAATCTAGTGACAGAGAAATGTTAATAGTAGAGTTAAAGATTTGAAATTTTAAAAGTTAAAAAAGTCAGGCCGTTGAGCCGGTATCAACCATCTATTCATGTTGTTTTAGTTGAGAAAGGCGATCTCAAATTCAATCAAGGTTAGAACAGTGGCCCTTTTGTGGAATCAGCTACTCCAGTCATCTGAAAGGTCGATGGCATTTGGCCTTTTCTGAACCACTTAGAGAGCATGGTGGGGCCCAGTATCTGAGGCTGATCTTCCTGGTCTTCTCTAAATAAATCATTTTATTTAGAGAGTCATGGAAAGCAAAGAGCTTTTATGTCAGCAAGACACGATGATTTAGGACACTAAGAAAGAATTAGGTAGGTCATTTCTAATGTCATTTGAGAAATAAACCAAACAGGGAGGTAGAATCAGAGATATTACTGGACTTAAAATTTCAAACACATCATTTTTAAAAATTATTCTTTTTATTTACTTTGTCACTATAATGCAGAAAATGTTTCACCAGATCACACACATTAGAACGTTACTTGAATAATGATATATATATAGGGATTTTTCTAAAGTGGAAAGACTACGCTTTTGGAAAACTAAGGTAGAAGGCATATAAAACAGCCTGCTTATAAATGTATGGTCCCAGGCATGATTAGATAATGGTGGAAAGGTTTTCAAAATCTCTGTTGTGAAATAATTTTAGATATGGAAAGACAAAAGTTAAAAGTGAAACGTTTCTAGATACCTTATGATATACATATTATCATTTCATATTCTGACAGTTTGAGAATACAACTGAGTCTTTCCCTTCCACGTAGTTAATTTTGGTTTAAATTTCCTCCTGGCCCTGTCATTTGGAAGAATGACACTTTGATATTTCTCCTATTTTGGGTGCTTATTACATTTAAGGTTGCACTGGAAATTTCACAAATGCCCTACACATGCCCTTACTTTCAGAGACAAGTTATACAACTTATTTTTCTTTGTTATTCCTGGAAATGTGATCTGATGCTATCCTATCAACACCTGGATCAGTAGAACTTTCAGTGAATATTGAAAAGAATTCATTCCATGTATGACACAGCAAATGCTCTATAATTATTACTTATGATAACTCCAGTATATTGGTAGTGACATTTCTTAAGAGATAAGAGACCTGCCAGTGAATGGGACCTTAAAGATAACATCAAAAGAAAAATACAGAAATAAAAAATGCACTCACTAAATAACAAAGTTAGCATTCATTTAATTTTAGTCCCTGAAGGATCTTTCCCTCTTTTCATTGTTCTGTGTGAATGCTTGTGTTAAGAAAAGGTTTTCAGGCATCAATATAATCTTATAAAAATAATGGATTCTTTTTATTATAGGAGTTGTATTTAAAATGAAATTTATATATACCCAGAGGCAAACAAGGTTTTTAAAAATTTTTGACAACTACTCCATTTGATTTCCTAATTTTGCATGTTGAGCTGCTGTGCTGACCTTGTGGCAGAAGGAAGCGGCCTCTTGTGTGTGAAATAGATAGGATGCAGTGCGTGGGCAGTGGGCTGGTGAGGACTGCTCAGCCCACCTGCACTGATCAGAAGGTAGCTGGATTCCCACACCCACTTAATCTTTGACCTTTTAACTTGCCTATTGTTTCTGTGGCGCTAGAGGCACCTGTTAATTTGGAATTCCACAGAGACTGTGGGTCCCCTTTCACTGGCTGTCAGTTGTACATCAGATGGTAGCAATTTTTAGCTACTATTAGCCAAGTCTAGATTCAAGTTGTTGACCTGTAGGTCAGGGGCCTATTATTAATCCCCAGAGCAAATGCAGTCTCTCACTTATTATGTGTCATTTAGAAGGCTTGATTCATGTGCACATCTCTTAGCAACATCAATGGAACTTCTGTGTGGGATCAAGAGGGATGGAGGGCCCAGATTTTATTGAAAAAATACAATAGAAAACTGAGATTAATGTCATGACTTCAAAACATGACATCTTATTGATTATAGAGGGATCTTTGTATGCTGAAAACAATGTGGTCAAAGCACAAATTTGAGTTCAGACTAAACATGAGTTTTATATAAGATTGTTCTTGCAAAAAAATCACTAGGTTAAATAGAGAAGTATATTACAGTAACTGAGATAATATTTGCAAACAATAAGCATTAAGAAGTTACATGGATAGTTAGCAGACAATACATTCTGCTAGATGAGTTCTGTGTGGGAGGAGGAAAGTTGGAGCTATTATGAAGTGGAATTATTATGTTTAGGAGGGACAGATAATAAAATGAGTTATTTGAGAGTAATCCATTTCCCATTTTCACAGACACTATCTAGTGTGGGTGCAGTAAAGCAAAACTAAGCTGACTTTAAGACAGAATATGTTTTTGTTTGTTTGTTTTTTTCCGGGACCGGGGATCGAACTCAGGGCCCTAGTGCTCAGCGGCAAGCACTTAGCCCACTGAGCTGTACCTCCAGCCCAAGACAGAATATGTTAAAGGACAAAAGATGAGTATCTGTCATTTAATAAAATAATGACTTAAGAGCTGATGTTTATTGAGGGCTTACTATAATCTAAAGCACTTATCATACATTAACTCATTTAGACTCAGGAAACAACAGCAACAAAACAAACCAGCAAGCATGAAGGCAATTATTACCATCTTTCTTAACCTTAAAGAGCAGTCGGTTTAGTCACACAGAAGCTGAATCTTATGCCCAGTGTTATGTTTCTGGTAGACTGTAGATTTTGGTTTGAGGTCAGGTGGTGGTTCTCCAGGGCCTACACTCTTACCATTACGCTATTTAGAAAAGCTTCTTTTGCGTTTATCATGTAACTCAAATTTATCATCATTTATCCCAGGCAGTTATTGAATTCCTTCTATACTTATTTCTGTCACTGCATCATATTAATTATGCTTCATGCCTTGTAATTTTGCATCCTCAAAGCCATCCACAGTACTTGCTATGCAGACGGCCCTTCTCTCATTCATCCATGAAGTCTCTTACTGACACTTGAATGCCCTTTCCTTCCTGTGTGCTCCTGGTTTTCTTCTAGGCTTGCTGTTCCTCATATTTCTTCTGGAAGACTGCAAAAATATTCTTAGATGCTTTCCTCTCCTGACCCAAGCAGAATAATTTTCTGGCTCAATTATGTTTGATTCATTCCTCTCCTTAAAGCCTCCAAGAAGCATCTGTTGCCAATAGAACAAGGAGTAAACCAGGAGCTAAGCCTCAAGTTTGGAGTTCTCTGTCTCCTCAGTTCTTCTTCCACTTGTCTTCTGCACAAGCTGTGGTGCTTCTCTAACCAAGCTGCTCTTTAGAAGGTCTAGAAATAAGGCAGCCTGACAACATTTTTCAACTTCCTGATGCTGAAAAAACAAAACACATGCAGTAGAACCCGTTCTTTAAATTTTGGTCTTTTGATCTTTTCCCGGGCTTGCAATATGCAGCCAATAATCTTTCTTAATGCTGGACAGTAGCGTGGGAGTTATAGTTCCCAGAGAGCTACGCAATCAGGAGAAACTTTTGATGTTCCATAGCATATTGTATTGGGGTTGAGTTTTTCTGATACAAGTATTCAGCAGATTACAGGAGATTGTCAGCACTTTTATTATAAAATAGATTTTTTGTTAGAGGATTTTGCCTGTTTGTAGGGTATTGTAAGTGTTCTGAGCATACTTAAGGCAGACAAAGCTGTAGTGTTCAACAGGTTAAACACATTCCTGACTTATGACTCTCCACATTGTGATGGGCTTACAGGAGCATAACCGCCTCATAGTTCAAGGGATGCCTGTGTTTATAAATATGCTTTAGTATTTGTACATCTGCTCTTCCACCCAAGCCTTTGCTTCATAGGAGCTGCTCTTGCCCCCCATGTGATTTCAAGGATCCCTGCCATGCTTCAGCACTCTTTGCTAAGTCCATTTCTAATCCCAGAGATCATTTGACCCCTGAGTGCACAGGGAGTATAATCCTCTTACACCATTATCTACTTTTTCTCTAGTTCTGTGGTCTCTTAATGGGACTATAAATGCCAGGGTCGTGTATTGATTATTATGCACTTTTCTCAAATAACATCCGTCCTTAACTAAAATATCAGATAATTAGGGCCACACCACATCTAGTGAATGAGAATTCCTGGCATCCACAGGACACCTATGGAGGCAGGGCTGCATTCTTTGTAAGGGAGGACCTGTCCTTTATTCACACAAGGATGATGGCAGCCATGGTGAGTCAGCATTGTTTTACTTGGCAGTTTTTCAGTGTTCCTTTCTCCCTTTGATTTTGAGTGTGGTTCACTGATTGAATCGCAGCTCATGACACAATAGATAATAAAAGCCAACGGCCCATGTTTGCACTACATTTTTTAATTTACTGCATGACATACCACAGGTCACCTAGTGGGGTTCCTATTTGACGAGTGTAGTTAATGAGTCACATTTTATCTGTGTACTACTCCACCCTGAGTCTTGATTATAAAATCATACTACGAATGCAGAAAGCAAAGTGGGCCCCATGTCCCTAAAAGCATCCATTTCCATCCAAGGCCAGGAGAATGTTTCTATTCATGGTTAAGATACCATAGGGAACCCTTCATGAAACTCATAGTTTTGACATTTTTTTTTAGATGTCCCTGAACCAAGGACTCTCAGGTTTGTAATTTGGGAGTGCTCAAGCTCCTGAGTCCTAACATAGGAAGGTAAATGCATTTGTGATTCATCCCTTGGACGCTCATATGTGCCATCCAAGATGTGTGCCTGGTAGTATCCTGATCCACTGCAAAATACCTCTTCCCATGTAAGTGAGGAATTAATACTGGGGGTAACCAGTGAAGTGCCCTTCTTTCTTTTCTTCACACGATGATGAAAAATTAAACCCCTTTATTCAACTTAGAACAACTAACTGGTCTCTTTAACTATATTTTCCTGAAAGTATGCAAAAACAAATATACAGAAGATCATTTAACAATTAAGGAGACAGATTAAAAAGTTGGTTTAGACCCTGCTACTATATAGGGGTGAAAGGTAAGCACATTGGCAGTGGCATATGCCACTTCAATAGTTGCTGCTTCTGAACCATCTTCAGACAGGTTTGGTTTTTTTCTTTAACGCAATTCAGTGCATCTTGTAATTTTGAAATTTTCTATTAAAATTGTATCAAGGAAATATTGCTATGGCTACTGATACCTCCGTTGATGTGTCTACCTTTTGAAAATGAAAACAATCTTGAATTTATTAGAAAACAAAGGTAGCTGAATTCCCAAATGTTTTCATATAAAAAAGATTTAGGTAAACATAGGATGGTCTAGAAATGCTCTTTGATTTTACTCTGAAGGTTATGTCAATTAGTGATTAAAAATAACCCACCATGCATTCATTATTATTTGTTTTGACCTCATAGAGTGCTAACGGAAAAAGCAAAGAAATAAAAGATATTTTTTCCCCACAAGTATCAGTCAGAGAGGGAGCAAGCCTCCCCAAACATCTTCAAACTTGGTCGCTGCTCAAGGCAGCAGTAGCAGTTGACAAGCCAGAACTTTATTTGTGTCTTACACAGTAGCAGCTTATACAGTCAGAACAGAAATCAAAGCCATGGTAACTCTAATACTTTCACTAAAACTAAATATTCATTTTCTTTCATGAGGCTGAGATTGTTGGATGAACTGAAACATTGTATTTCATATCTTATAGATTTGGTTCAATTGAGTCTATTTATATTTGTCTGCATGACTATTTTATTTTTAGAACTATGATAAATAATAGTAATTCTCCTATAATTTTAAATTGTTCTCTATGTAGGATACTGTTTTCCATGAGCAATACTGTTGTCCAAGCTTAGAAACAGTCTACTTTTTTTCAGAAAAATGCCTTATGTGTATATTTTTAATTGAAATCTGCTAAAGGAGAGAATAATATTTTCTTTATACAATTTTTCAAATTTACGTAATGCGGTAATTTTAACTTTTTCCAACTCAGCTATTTTTCTCTTAGTTTTTCAAGGGTCATCCGTTAGCTAGACTTTCATCGTATGCGTTATTCTATTTGTTTAATAAATAAAACCAAAGAACTTGTTCTACATAGCTTCAGGGCACAAATAAACATATAAAATATTATAACAATTAATAGACTAGGAATAACAGCAGGTATCAATGAAGAAAAAGTACCTTAAATATCAGCTATTACCTTCTCAACAACAGAAAATGCTAGTGTTAAGCAGAGTAACATGCAAAAAAATGCAGAGCATGCACTATTTCTTTATTTAAGGGATAATACTTATTAGAGTAAAGCAATTTATTTTATGATCACTGCTAATATAGTCAGTTTTTTGGATGTTAGGAAATAATTCTAAAAATAAAAATAAAGAGTTGGTGGAGACTATGTAATATATTTATATAGTGTGGACTTCATATTAAGTGATCTCATTAATCTTATTTTTTTTTATTCTAACCTTGTTGAGGTTTTTGTCTGAATTGTTAAGTTTTGTATTCTTGTATTTACTATCCAACTGTTTATTTTTAAAAACGTTGTCCTCCCAGCAATGTGACAGCACAAAACAATGGTAGGTAATATTTTTGATTCCACACAAAAATATACAAATGTCAAATGAGTTATAATAACGAGCCAAAATATTACAGATTGAGTAATATGAAATGTAAAAGTATGCAGTTAAAGTAAAAAAAATGGAAAAGTACACATACAGTGACTACATATGACCTGATTTAATATCATTCACATGTGAAATTAAAAAATTCCCATCACTGGGGCAAAACATCTGACTTCTGTAAATGAAAGGTAGATGCCTGCACTTGGCTTATGTTTCCATAGGCTTCAGGCTGTGGCTGGCTGGCTCCACTGGAGACATGGCAAGGCAAAAGGACATACCACAGGAAGGCTGCCCTGCTCATGGCAGCAGACAGGCAGGGAGGAGGACGCTAGGTCAGGAGCACACTATTTTATGCCACACCACTAGTGACCCACCCCTGTGACAAGGTCCTACCTCTCAATAGCACGTCCACCAGTGTGCTCATAAAAGGATCATAGCACTGATGAGTGTAGTGGTGGCAGGATCCAATCACCCCCCAGAAACCCTACATCTGAACGCATGAAAGTTCTGGTGGGCATGTTAGATCTAAACTGCAGCATTGTATAGGACCTGATTTAATCATATTACATAGGTAAAATTAAAATCTTAAAGCTCTTAATTTTTTATATTATATACTATGTGTCAGTAACCACAAAAGTAGTACTAATATTTTAATCCATATCAATAAGACGTGACCATATAGATTAAAAAGAAAACACACTCGAGCTCTTCATTACAGAAAACATGCACTAAGCCTTTTTGTCTCATTGTGGAGCTCACTGAAAGCCCTGTGAGCAGAAGCCAAATGGAAGAATGACAGAATATTCAGAAAGGAGAGAAATTCAGGGACATGAGGAGAGTAGGGAGTGGAAATCTCCTAAAGAAAAGACATGTGAACATGGCAAACTATTCATATGCTCCTCAGATAAAGTTATGCTTACTAAGTATTAAAGTTTTAAAAACCTAAATGCTGAAATAGAAATCATACGAAGATAGCATTTTGTAGATCTACATAAGAACTTTAATGCAATTCAATAATGCAGGTATAGAAAGAGTGCCTAGAAGGTGTCAGTCTTCCCATTTCTGGATGGGTGTATTTCAGGTAAGGTAATGTTTTTCTCTTTCTTTCACATATTTCCTTAATGGCAGAGGAAGCTAGAGTTGACTTCTATGGCAACTTCCATTCTGAGCATTTTAATGTACCTGTGGTTTCCTTTGTCTTAGTTTTTTCTGAACTCCATGATAGTCTTAAATATCCTAGCACGACAGTCATGGGAAATCAAACCATAGCAAATTATGATGTGTTTGTGGTGAAAAAGGAATCCCTCCTTCATTGTGAGTGGGGTTGTAAACTAGTACAACCACTATGGAAATCAGCATGGATATTTCTCAAATAAATGGAATTAGAAATTCCATATGACCGCTGTGCCCCTGCTAAATATCTTCTCCAGAGAGTTTAAGACATTATGCTACAGTGATGTGGGCATACCAATGTTTATAGCAGCACATTCATAAGAGCTAAATCCTACAAGCAGCCTGTAGGCCCACCAATAGATGATTGTATAAAGATAATGTGGTATCTTTGCATAATGGAATACTACTCAGCTATTAAGAATGACACATTTGAGGCATTTTTAGAAAAAATGGATGCATCTGGAAAATATAATGCTGAGTGAAATAAATCAAACATGCAAGCTTAAATATCACATGGTGTCTCTCATTTGAATGACACAAAGTACAAACAAAGTCAATAGTAAAGGGTGAATAGAAGGGGACAAAGGGATAGATCTCTTATAAGAAGGAAGTGAAAGAAGGCAGCAGGGGCAAGGGGCGAGGAGGAGAGGGGAAGTAAGTGAAATGAAGTCATGCCGTGTGCAGGAAGCTGATCACCCCAACGCGCGCAACACTGTGAGCCACAGCATGAGCTGATACTAGTAATATCAATGGGAATGGAAAATGGGACCCAAGAATTGGAAGAGGAGGGAGGGAGGGGGAGTTTAGAAGAAAAAGAGATTTATACAAAAGGAAGCTGTGGTATGTCCGCGTCAGCACTCCCAATATGACTGTGGACCATATGAACTGCAAACACACACTAATAAAAAATAAAAAAAAATTAGACCAGAATATTTAAAATGAACTCGATCTCTGCTCTTCTCCTGCTCTGCCTACCCCATGGTTCGGCAAAATACTAAGCTCCACCTTGTAGTGAATTCAGAGTGTGACCCCTTTACCAACCTCTGACATCCCGAAGTTTCTGTCCTTCCGTGTCCCCTCCAGCACGATCGCTGCCAAACCAAGCAGAGCAATTAAGAAACGCTCCAATAGTTCCCCTTTCCTTCAAATTAAAAACCAAAGTTACGTGCATGAGAAACAGCTTCGCACCCTCCTTATCTTGGCCCGTGTGTCCCTTTTCAGTGAGATGGGTCTTCATCCCCTCATTGGATATTTCAACCCAGCCCTCTACTGCCTTGCCTGGAACCCCCGACTCACCTTCCCACCTTGCACAGTTTCACATGTGCACAGTGCTTGGCACCTTTTCCTATACTGCACAAGTCACTGCTTATTTCTATCATTTCTTTCTCTCCTGGCTGAAATATAAGCAGAGATAACTTTTTAAATTAATGAACTAACATCATAAGTGTCCCCAAATGATTTCTATCACTTCAAAGGTGCTTCGTAAATATCTTTTAAATGAACTGCTATTTCTTCTTATTTTGGAAAAGCACCTTTGTCCTTTAAATTTAACATTTTTCAACTATTTCTTGTTTTGCTTACATATTTTAATTGATCTATTCTTTATACAAAAGGAACTGTGCAGACATCAGGTATATGTTTCGAAGGTTTTCAGCAAAGGACTGCATCGTGTAACCCATCAGTCTGTGAAGTTACGAAAGAGAAAAAATATTGACTTGCTCCCTATAATTATTGATTAGTTTGGAAATCTCACACCCTCAACATTAAAATTGTGCCAAACGCACGTTTCTGTCCCCTTTCCCTCAGCTTCATGCCTGTGTGTCTCCTGCACATAGCGACATGTATCTGCAGCACATCCTTGGTGTCATGGGGACCTCTTTCTTTTTCTGTCTTCAGTTAGAGCACACACACTGCACACACTGCAGTTTGTCAGGTAGGGTTACTGCCCACAGGCTTTTTGAAAGGATTCATTTACTCTTCCAATGCTGGCCTCATAGATCCGAGTGGGCAGACGATTTCCCTCTGTGGGCACCAACTAGTCTTCCTGTTTGCATGGGTTCTGCTTTTCAAAGGAGGACATATGGAAACGCGCATGGACGTATCTAGTCTGTCCCAGGAACTGATGTTCTCTGATCATCGTACCAGCTCCTGGTGCTATTTGTCCCCAGAGAATCACCTCTCCCATGTGATGGATTCTTGGTATTATCCTTACTGACACCCACATTTCCAGCAGCTCCGGCAGTTTTGTCCAATATGGGTTTTACCTTACATGGGTTCAGAAACCTGGCTTAAAATGATCCTGATAATTTCAATGCAATTTTTGTCATTTGTGCTGAAGTGATTTTAAGGTGAACCATTTTTATCAAAAAACTGAACTCAGTTCTAACCTCATTTACCACACACTTTACTGCAATCAGGTATCAGCGGCATAGATTTAAAGGCAGAGCTTTTAAATGCTGTGTTATTATTTAGTGGTGACAGTATTATCCTCATATTTAGAGTTCATGAAAAACATGTGTACACACTTCAGAAAAAAGAAAAATAAGAAATGTCTGGAAGCTAATGGCCACCATTCTGAGTGCCTCTTGTAACTGTAGAGGCCAAATGTGACTTGTATTAATCTCATGATGTCTCAATAAATTTAGTATTAAAATATTTATACAAGTTTTTCTTTTGCTGAAGTGTATGTATTTTATTTTTTGTTGGACTATGTATATAGTCCCACATATACATTGTGATATATATTTTCATCTTTAATTAAAAGAAAACTCTTTCTCATTTTAACCACTTTAAGAAAATCTTATTTTTCAATTGACTATGATATCATGAGGGGCAAATGTAAAGTTATAAACAACTATGCTATTTAAATAAAAATAAACTATCATTATAGTAAAAATTAAACATGATTGTGGGAATTAATTCTTGGACAGCAATATCAGTAAAATCTATTTCCTGAAATTAAAAAGAAAATGACTTATAGAGATAAGAAATTTCAAATCAATTTATATTTTCTCTAAATCAAGTTTAAAGAAATTATACTTTAGGCTGTGTCTTTCCTCAAAAGTTGATGACATAAACATAAAATATTGCAGTCTAATTTTTTGAGGGGCAAATAAAAAAATTTAGCAAGTGACTAGAAAAGAACTTCAACTGAAGAAAGAACTATTTTCAACAGAACTGGAAAAATTATAATTTCAGCTATGACCAGAACAGAGCAAAGTGTGGCTCACAAGATGCTACACTATTCAGAACAAATTTTCCAAAAGATTGCAGAAGAGTGTCTGAAAAACAGGTCACACATGTCTGTTGTCAGAAGCACAGCTTACAAACAAGTGCTACAGGGGAGGCGAGGAGTCGTTCCTAAGCCAGGTGTGGTGCCAGAAGTGAGATACCTGGAGAATTTGACTTAACAGAGACACAAAACTGGAGGGATTGGAGGAGATGGAAGTTTAGAGAATTAACGCAAGGGCAATTAAGAAAGAGTGAGAAGGTGCTGAGTGGTGAACAGGTCAATGACTGTCTCTAAGTTCTGAGGCCTGGCCACATGGCTCCTTGGGGCAGATTCTTGGATTCTATCTCACACCACACGAGGCACATGGCATTCTTGAATCTTTCACATGGTTACTAGACATTTTAAGGGTGCATATTAACAGTAAGTAGAAAATGGGAATAGAATGTACTTTGTTTATAAAGCTATTTACAGATGTATTTTGTAGAACTTCAGATTTCATAACAGGTATGATCATCTTTCATTAGGACATACTGTGATTAACCTGGGTGATGAAGTTCAAGTTTCATGAATTTTGAAAAAAGTTACTGTTGTCAGTTGGTCAATTCATGTCTATTGTGAGCCGAACTGACTTTTTCCTTCACTTAATGCACAATGCAGTATTCAGCCTTAAAGCAGAAAGATCTGCCTTTTCCAAGGAGATTTTTCAAACATCAATATTCAGGTTAATGTGTGGTGTTCTCCACATGTGGGCAGGCCCCGTGGCTGTTTTATGTACTCTTCAGAAAGAAAAGAAATTGGAAAATAGTCTAGAGGGCAACTGTTCTCACTTTGTCCCAGGATTAACAGTGTGTTTCAGAAATGTTGCTTTTATTAATAGAAAAAAATAAATAAGTGCAAGAAGCTGTTCTTTGACAGAAATACAAAAATGAGCTGGATCTCAGTGAACATAAATTTTGATCTTTCTCTTATTCCACAAAGCAAAGGGAAAAAAAAGAGGAACGGGATTTTACAGTGAAAATAGTTGCATGGCAATAATTCATTTTTCTCTTAACTGGAAATCTGTTTTGAAATGTGTTAGGGAATATGTCTTTTTAGTTACTTCTTATATATCTGCGTGCCATAAAGGGAGAGAGAGTCTCTTTAATTCATTAAAAATGTTGATATAAGTTATACTTCTATTTATAAAAAAGCAAAGCAACCTAAGTTCTGAAAAGGACAGCAGGCTTATTTGGGACAAATAAGTTTATTCTCTCGTTCAAGCTGTATCTCTCCTAATGTTGAGTTTACATTCTGCTCTGTGTCTGTTCTCCTAACACTGATTGGGTGTGTCATTGTGAGGAAGGCTAGGCTCCACAGTGCAACTTTGTCACAGATTTCATTACGTGGGAAATATTCATTAAGAAGAAATTGTGAACAAAATGGGACAAATGATGTAAACTGACTTTTCTGCAACCCAGAGAATGTCCCTTCCCATAACTCAGTCTTTCTGATGAATTGTGAAGCTTTTCTTTGTAAAGCACCACTATTTCCAAAGCAGTGGCTTTGGAATTAATTTGCTCCCAGGTATCCATGGCAATGAATAACAATGCACATGTGTATGAAGAAGTAAATGGTGTGCACAAAATGGTCTCTTAAATCACTGCCTGGAGTCATTGGTAAAATATTGACTTTCTTGCAATGACAAATTCACTTTTTGATGTCTCAGCCAACATCTGAATCCCAATGTGATGCAAATAGAGAAGTGTAGTTCGTGATTGGGATTCTGCTCCTCTCTGCCAGGCTCTGGCCGTGCACCCACAATGGCACCCAGCCATTGATGTGTAGATAGCCCTAAATCCTCCTCTCCACCACCAGCTCTGTGGCAGGTGTATTTGACCGTGGCATGGGATAGTATTTCATAAGTAATGTCCTGCTGAACTGTTTACTATAGTGCTTGATGTTTTGCCAAAGGCACTGCAAGCTGAGGCTGTAAATCTACTCAACGTCATTCTCCACTTTCCATTCTCCATGACAGCCTCTTCAGGCTGCTTTCAGAGAACTGCTTTCCCTTCTCAGGGCTGGGTCATGGGTTTCACACTGTTTTGACTTATTTTTCAATTAAAAATGGAAAGATGGGCTGCACTTTTTAAACTACTATCTTTTGCATTACTTAACACTGAGCTCATTTTCATTCCATGTAAGTCTTGACAATAAAGGGCAAGACGTTGATTACCAATAATATAATTATTATATTTAAACATTAAGTACAACATTGTCAGAATATATTCAAAATAAAAATATAATATGGGAATATTAAAACAACTACAGATAAAAGTTATACAATTTTAAATATGGAAGAGGATGAGAATAATATGTGTAGAAATAAAAGAAATACCCAAGTACTGGAGATTTTCTTTCTCTAGGATACATGGGAATAAATTCATTCATTATCTTTAACTATGCTTTTGCAAGGGGTAGACTTGCTTAATTTTGGTGTTTGTGTTTTTTCTTAGTTTTTAAAATGTCTTAATTGGTCATGCCTACTCTAATAATTTGAAAATGGGTATTATAAGCTCAGAGAAACACATTTTGGACATTTATTTATGTATTCTAAAATTTTCAACAGTAATATTGTATAACACAATTTTAAAAGTTCCCCTATAGTCTATTAAGGGAAACACGGCCTCCTAGGTTTGGCCAGGTTATTTCCTATTTTAAAATCTCAGAGAGAAATAGGCCTCAATGGTAAATTTATTGAAAGTTATTGCAACAACATTTACACCAAACTAACTGAAGACAAATCCTATGTGAGGGTCCATTTCCAGGAATTTGTGACAAGGCTGAGATTCCCTGAAAAGAATATTCAAACAGTGATAGTGGAGAGTTAGACATAGGTTTTATGAAAAAATGGGCACCATAGGAGCTTTAGACATTACCAAATAATAGCATGTAGGTTAATGACTGAAGTAACGACCATTAAGTTGGCCCTTGGTGTTATCAATCACTCTTATAAATGCAGCGGCACACTGTTTTGATTATACATAAGAGCGGTACTTTGCTTCACCCTGTACATTAATGCTGCAGCACATTAGGTAGGCAATTTGCAAGGTCAATGCTTGTTGCAAATTCCATAACAGCTTCCATCATGTATTTAGACTCTAAAATGAGAGAAATATTTTCATTCACCACACGTGGGGAACACTTCCTATAAATGACTTAATGCATTAGAGTTCTCAAGAGCATATCTGGACCATAATGAACCTATATAATTGTTGGCTACTATAACAGTGTTAATTTAAAAAGAGTAATTTGGCCTGCAATTCTGAAGGGCAAGATTTATAAGGATCACTTTAGCTATCAATGCTTTTATTATTGTTGTTTCTGGACATTTTATCAACTGCTTAGAGAAGGGAATGAGTCACCCGCTCTTTGTGGGAGAACTCACCCTTCAACTTTGCTTCGAATGTTTTGAGGCTTTTCTGGTAGGCCAATCTATACTATGGTTGTGTTGTTTTCCTCTTGAATTTCTTCTTTTCTGATTAAGACCTGGATATCATTACCTTTGGAATACTCTTTGTCTTAACGGCCATAATGTGGTATTATGGACACATTAGGCTTAATGTATTTACTGTTTAGCAGATCTTTGTTTCCCAGTTGCTGGAGTTGCATTTAAAATGCATCTATTTTTATTTTAAAGAGAATTTTAAAAAACAATAAAAATGATACAGAATTTCAAAGCAAAATGATAGGAGAATAGCAATGGTTATATTGCATATTGTTATCTGCAAAGTAGTTACTCAGATTACCAGACATGGGCATAATACTATAAGCTCTGATTGTTCCTTTAGGGCATTTTATGGTAACATATAGTTGTGTCTCACAAATTCATCTACTTTTAATACTTGAGGTTTTTAATGGAAATGTTTAGTCCATTAAGATTTAATGTAGTAGTTTCTATCATACCATTTAAGTCTCTTAATTTTTATTTTATGAACAAATTCAGAATCAAATAATAGCAGAATAACAAGAGTTATCACAATTCATCATCTTCAGAGTAATTTCTCAGAGTACAAGAAATAAACAGAAAAGAGTTTTACCAGAAAGAAACAGATAATTATACTTTCTGTGTGTTCCTTTTGTCTTTTGCTGATCTGCTGTTTCTTTATTATCTTTTATTTAAGTATTTGAATTACTTTTAGACATTTAAAAAATTTTTCATTGACTTTACCTCTTTCCTTTTTTAGTAATAGTGCTAAGGAATATAATTTGTAATCTCATTGTTTTTGTAATTTTTTAGTATTGTTCCACTTTTGTGCTATTCAGAACAATCACAATCATGAGAGTTACTAACCACTCCAGTATGTCAGAGCTTAGGTTACAGTTTGTGTATTAAACCAGAATACATGGAGAATGCTATTCTTGCTGTAAACACTAGTGAGTATTTGAAACAAAAAGGAGTTTTACCTCCTCATATGTCTATTATTTCTGATGTATTTTAGTTCTTTCTGAAGAGACAGGGTTTCTTATCATATTATTTTCCCACCATTAACTACCACATTCAGCATTATGTGTAGACATAATGGAGGCAAATTATCTTACTTTTCTTTTTTCTGCAATTGTCAATATTTTACTTTCATTCTCAAGACTACTTTTACTGCTCGGAATTCTGAGTGCCAGTTTATTTTATTCATCATTTACAAGAAGACTTTATTTACATAAGAGAAAATATTCACTTAATAAAGAAAAAATCTCATAAATTAGATTTTCTTAGTAATGAAGCTTGAAAGTATGAATCAAAAATTTATAAAATTCAATAAGAGTGGAATCCTTTACTTCACAACCACTCTAGCTTCTAATGCCTCTCTCTAAACAACTGGTAAAATATCAAAAAAATAAAAGTAAATCATATATTTTATATTCATAGAAAACCTTATTCAACAACAGCAGAATTATCATTTAAAAATATGTACACTGTTAACCTCATTCAGATAATTTATAGATTGGGCTATTATACAAGTCACACTCTTGTGGTACTGGGGATTAAACCTGGGGCCATCCCACAGAGCTATATCCCCAGCCCTTTTCCATTCCCTCCCTTTATTTTTGCTAAGGTACTAAGGTGCTCACACTGGGACCCTTCTGCTCAGGCTCCCAGTGCTTGGATTTCAGATACATGCCATCACAGCATGTCTGGCCTGGATCACTTCTAATGAGAATTCCATGGCATCCTAATTATTGTTCCCTATGGATAATTTATTGGTAACTTTCAAGATGTCCTCTTTAGTGTTGATTTCTGCAAATTTGACTAACATATACCCAAGTATGTTTTTCTTTTACATTTATGTTTGGTTTTCAGAGAATGTTTTGAATCCATAAATTTTTGTCCAACAGCCAAAGTTGATAGCTTTCAATATCATACTGTTTCTTATTTTGCTGACCTATTTTCTCCCACCTCTGCTCTCAAATTGAAGTTATTTACAGTGCTGATCTACTGGCATCACTAATAATATCTCTGAGGTATGAATTATATTTCATTCAACGTTTTTTTCTTCTTTGATTTAGATAATTTATATTGACATAATTTAAAGTTCACAGAATCCTCTACCATCTCTCTCCTCTTATGAATCAATTCAGTGACTTCTCTATCTTATGGCTTTTCTATGTATTTCAGGTGATGACGATGTCTCCATCATGTACCACAAAGGGGTCTACCATGACCTGGGCTGATCCAATCAGTGTATCAACTTCCAATGCTCACCCTTCCCAAGGACAGGGCAGCAAAAAGCAGTAGTGGGCATCTAATGTCTGACACTACCAAGCCTCCCTTCCTGGAATTTCCTCTGGGCTCTCTGAGACGGATATTTCAGGTTCTGGCCTCAGACTTGTGATGCTTTGTTTCTCAACTTCATAAGTAGTGTTCCTTTGAGAAAGTATAGTTGTTAGGACCATTCATGTCAGTTTTTTGGTCTCATTTTGAGTGTAAGAAAATATTCTTCTCACCTCTGTGAATCTAGTTAGTTTGCTACCTGCACTGTATTTCTGTGGTCACTCCTGTCACTCTGCCCCTTGCTGACTGTGTTCTATTCACCTGGCCCCCTCAGCTTCCTCAGTTCCCACAGGCAGGCTCACCCTCAGATGTGTCCCTGGCTTCCTGCAGTGTCTGGCCCCTCAGCAGGTGCTCCCAGTGCACCCTGCTTGACTGCAGTCCAATGTCAACTCTAACAGTTCTAACCAGAGTCTTGAACTTGACAACTTTCCCTGTTAATTCTACCAGTGAATCAGTGATATTGCAATGGCAAGCATAAATACCTAAACAGATTTATTTATACTGATGTGCAGTGATTGAAATAATTCCCAGCATATCAGTCCCCAATCTCTGGTGGTGTAGGGCTTATATTTGATAAGCAAACAGGAAGTAGAAAGTGAATCAGTCCCCTTGTCAGTTGGGGACTGGTTTATACAATAGGCATTATAGTGACCAGCTATGCACCACAGTGACCAGCTGTTTCGAGGAGGCCAGAAGCAATGGGGACTGTAACAGTAGCTATTACCTGGGCAACTAACAAAGTGTAGTATATTGGATGTCAGGAGCATTTTCTGCTATATTTCCCCTCTCATAGTTTTCCTGAAAAATCTTTGCTGGGAATATTACGTGTGATCTGAGATAGGGCCCAACTAGAATTTAGGCCTATCTGTTCAGCAACATTACTCTGGCAAGGTAGGGAGGGAGTTTATCTGATCTAGGAGACTGTCCAATATGTCCTGGGCACTCATCAAGTCTTGGTCAAGTATTTCATGAATTGTTCTATTCTCTTGGGGCAAACATCCATAGAGTTTAAAGCAAAAAAAAAAAAAAAAAACCCACAACAAAACACAGGCAGCAGTGGGTGGGGAAGCAAGAACTGTGGTAAGCAGAATACACGTCAAATAACAAAAACCATACCTAGCAGGGCAGCAGAGAAGAAAGGACTGGGTTAAATATTCTGAAAAGACACAAAAATCAAGGGAAATAGGTATGGAGCAATCCTGTGGGTGGTGTCCTAAGGCTTCAGTCACGTGTGGACGGGTCAGTATTTGTTGGCTTTTCAGCATGAGCCTTGGAGGAGCTCTCCAGGTAAATTTTTTAGCATATCTAAGGTTGGATTTTTGAAACTTTTTGAAGTAGTTAATATATACCTGAGCTATATATTTATGTAGGAATATCTACAGATATGCTGGTCTTGTAACTGGTTACTGGCTACTTGTAACATTTTTAGAGCTTTGTAGCCTATCTCCTGTATGTAGTTTTTATTTAATCTAGTTTTTAGTTACCTCTGTTACAAATGTAGGCCAGTGGTCAAGGGTAGGCCATATCTAGGAATACTTCTTTTTACAGTAGAGTACTACAGCATTTTATTGTCTTTTCAGTACAGGTAGGGATAGGAGTTCAGGGCTGGTGACACAGGTGCTGCAGCCTGAGGTAGCTGCAGGGGGTGGGCGCCGGTGCAGTGGATTGAGCTTGCACAGCATATGGTGAGGGTAGGTCTGGTGGCTGAGGTTGATATTTTAACCAATCAGAACTCCAGAAAGGGCTTAGGGCTCTGGATTGAATTATTTTGCATCCTTGGTGGCAGATGTCCAAATAAAAATTTGTTGTGCAGATCTTCTCTGCAGGAGAGTTTGGCCAGAACAGTTTTGTCCAAAATGACCACAGCACATGTAGCCTGTCAGGCTTGATTCTTAAAAGAGCTATGCCCATCCGTAAATAGGGTGTACTCAGCATCTGTCAGAGGGTCCAGTTTTTAAGAGCAGTTCATCCCAGTATAGCATGAGGCACCTAGCAGTTAGGTCTTGGTCTAGGCTAGCTTGTTTGCTTTCTTGGTCAGAAGGATAGTGGCTGTTAGAATGCAGAGGCAAAGAGCAGAGGCAGCCCTCAGAGACCACTGAGCATGCCCAGGTACTGGCCATCTAAGTAAGCATATAGAAGTCAGCAGCTCCAAGACATTTATGGTCTTCTCAGCTTGGAGATCTTGAACTGGTTTTACAGGCAGGAGAGGTGTACCCTGTGATGTGAGTTGGGGTTGCCTTGAGACAGAGCTCTTATCACCAAAGGGGCATATCGATAGCAAGCCCTGGGGGTTGGTCCTTTGTCCATACTTCTGGATAAGAGCCTCAAAATTCCACAGTGATGATCCTCAGGCATTTCAGGCTGATGTAGGTGCTATTCTTCATCCCAGGGTACAGTCAGAGTCAATATGAAGTTCAGGACAGTGGACCTGAGTGTGAGGGCAGCTGGTCACATCCCACGAGAGCCATAGTGCACTCAAGCATGTATATGAATTTATGTTTGAGAAAGTGTTTGTCAAACTCACAGGATCTGCTTTGGCAGAATTTCTTTTTGGGAGTTCCAGAGGGTAACTTCAGTAAATTTAGACATATTTATTGGCTTCTTGCCCCCGGTCTGCTAGGAGAGCGGTGTGGTATTGATGTAAGGCATCATGGCCCTCTGTCATATTATAGTCCTAATTTGGGCACACTTGGGGGAGGACAGTGTTCACCTAAGCACCAGGATCAACCACGGTGGCAGGGAATTTTGACTCTAATCAGGCTTGGACACCATCTAAAATATGGCAGCATTCTTTAGTGTTAGAAACAGAAGCAGTTGCTGACCACAGAGCAGGAGGCTGTGATCCAGGAGGTGGTACTGACAGTGGTGCTGTTGCGGCTGGCTGGGCAGCTTTGGGCTCATGAATGTAAGGAAGAGGCAGCTTGAAGTCGAGGCCCTCGGCAGAACAAGATAAATCTTTCCTAGCTGGGGCTGAATCTGAGAACCTCTCAGATGTCCTTGGGAATTTGTTTTGATGACTAGGATGGCTTTCTTGTCATGCATGACACAGGTGCAGAACCAAGATGGGAGAGTTTTTAAGCTGGTCTTTTATCTCAGGATCTTCCCAGTTGAAGGGGCTTATGAGAACAACTCACAAGAAGTGATCTTTTAAATCTAGAACTGTCCTAAAAGGGTGTATGGGCCAGGAACCACAGAGTATAAGGTGATAGTGGCATTGTTGATGGCAGAGAGATCTTGCCCATGGTGATTAACAGTCTATCAGGCTGATGTGTGGATAGATGCTTGTTTATTCTTCCCATGACACCTGACAGCAACAGGGGTTGTGGAGATATGGCATGGCTCATGGCCAGGCCTGGAGGCAAGTCTCTGGTTTATATCTCTGGGAGGAGAGTTTCAGAACTCCAGGGTTGTGGTTATCTGCCAGATAATCTATCATTCAGCCATCATCTTCCTTTCCAGAAACAGTCAATGTTGGATGTACAGGGTTTGAGTGAGGTTGACTGGCTTGGTGCAAAGGAGATATCCTCCCAGACTGTAAGTTTGTGCCTGACAGAAAGGATGACAAGCAAGAGTCTCGGCTGCCCTGGTGATGATAACTTTTGTTTACTGGGAAAGTCACAGGACCCCCAACTTTTGCCATGACTCCAGGCGATTGTGGACCCGTTTTGATAGCGCTTGGTCTGTCCTGTCTATTCAGGCCTGACAGAGAGCAGCTCATTTGTCAGGGTTGACAGTCCAATTTTCCTCAATCAGAATGTGAAATTCAGAAGGAATTGCTGACAGTCCTCTCTGGTGGACATTGCGTGACACCGCCTGACCAGGACAGGGGTGTCCCTGACCAGGACAGGGTGTCTCTGGGGCTCCTCTGTGGCTCACTGCATGCAATACCCTGGACCTGGTTCAGCTGGCGGGAAGTAGATAGGTCAGGAGTGGGGAGTGAAGCCATAGGTGTCGGCAGCAGCTGCAGCTGCCACAGTGGAATCTCAGGAAGGATGGGCCTCTGTTGCCTTTTCTTCTTTTTTGAGATTCAGGGAACAGTTTGGTTTTATTTTTAACTCTGCCAGAGCCACATTTCCTGCTCTCAGGGACTGTGGGTTTTAACTAATTAGTTCCCATTTATCTCCCTGTGGTGTATGTTGGATACTCTTGAACAACAGCACAGCAGACAAACGGTGGATTCCCCTCAAAGAGCCACTGTTCAGAAGCCCACCTGGCCTCACCCCTTGGGGGCACTTAGCTGTGACTGAGCTAAGGAGGGTGAGAGGCCTCCATTATGCCCTGTGTCAATTGCCACAGAACCGCATATGTGGTCCCAAGCAGCCACTGCCATCAGTGCTTCCCAGTCTCTGTGCACAGACAGAGCAGCCTGTTCCTTACACTATTCTGCTCACTCACATTCATTCAGCAGGACTGAGAAGTTAAACATTCCAACCCCCTTTTCCTTGAGGGTGGCCTTGACTAACAAGAGTTCATCAAGCTCTTTCTTCTGCTTGAACTGCGCAGGACGGACAGGCTCACTAACTGGGGCTCCCCTAGGGGTCTTATGAAAATCAGGCAGGCAGCAGGTAGGCAGACAGACAGACAGACAGACTGCATCCTCCTCTCTTGGGGTGTGATGTAAGCCACTTGAGGGGGAGCCAGAAATCCTCCTCCAGACTTCCAGAGGACTCAAGAAATTTTGAGGGTGGGTCTTCCTGTCTGGCCCTGGAAAGGTCTTTGTTCTATCTGTGAGGGCCATGGCCGGTGATGAAAGAGCTCAGCACGGTTGGCTTTCCCGGCCAAAGGACCAGATGAAATGGCAAATAGAAACACCTACAGAACACGCAGGATCTGGAGACAGATTTGTATACACAGACAGGCACTGATCAAAATAATTCCCAGAATATCAGTCCCCAATCTCTGGTGGTCTAGTGCTTATATTGGATAAGCAAACAGGAAATACAGACACAGAATAGCTTGTCAACTGGGGACTGGTTTATACAATGTGCTTCATAGTGACCAGCTATGCATCTGGTGGCCACAGAGTGACCAGCTGTTTCTAGGATACCAGAAGCAACCGGAACTAGAACAGGAACTATTACTTGAGCAAATATCTTGGTTACATTTCTGTCCTTGCTGAGACAAAATACCTGACACCCAGAACTAAGGAAGGAAAGGTTTACTAAGCTCACAGTTTGTGGAAGTTTCAGGCTTTACTGAACTGGCTCCAAGGCAGAGGGGCACATGGCAGCGGGCGACCTTTCACGGTGGCAGAAAATAGCAAAAGCAACAAGAGCAAAAAGGGGGGGTGCTGGCCGGCAGCCTCTTTCCCTCCCTTACATATGCAAACTAGCCACACAGGGCGGGTGTAGCACTCACACCTATAATCCCAGCATTGGACTATGGATCAGTCAAATATGTAGAAGCCAACCCCATGACTGCATGAGGATTTGAGGGGACATGCAGACACAAACCATAGCAGCAACTAACACAGTGCAGCATAGTGGCTAGGGGGCATTTTCTACTACTATACCTTTGTCAACATCCCTTACCTTCAACTTCCAACCCTGAATTATTATTTTCTCGTCACTAAACAGAAACTCTCTCTCTCCCTCCCTCCCCCTCTCAATTCCAAGTAAAATAGAAGCTTCTAAACTCCAAAACCAGACACTTAACTTACTTTGGTTTTTTGTTCCATGAAGATGTTATAAATTGTACCTGATATACCATAGACACACTCAAATTTGTTTGCTAAATGAAACCAATAGTGGTTACACTGTGGACTCAGAGGTTAAAGTCAACTGAAGAATAAGAGCAAGATAGTAACAACTGATGTGCCATTTGATTTTTTAATTTTAATTTTAATTTTGATGTGCCATTTGAGCTATATTTAATGGTCGAATTTTCTCTTCTGACTTTAAATTTTTGAGCCAATCATCTCACAAATTATTTTTATTAGGATTAATATTTCTGTTGCTTTCTTCCAGAAAAATCTAAATAATATTCCTTATTATGTTTTCATTAATATTATCATCTTATTCTCACAGAATGACAATTTGCAATGTCTATATTCTAAGTATGCCAGATAAGACAATACTAAGGGAACTATTTTATCGTTGCCACCTAGAAACTGATATTTGGAGTTGTCAGATGAAATGTCATGTCTCCTATAAAAAACACAAAAGAAATGCCCTTTAGTAAACTTGTGTAAGTGATTTTTTTCACTTTTGTCTCCACTTTCCTAAACTGGGAGGTGGAACAATGTAAGAACTTAGCTGTGCAACTGAGCACTTGATTTTGTTCTCTCAGTACAAAAGCTTGTGTGATTTGTTTGAGTGCTGACAGGAAGAACACAGAGAGACAAAAGGAAGCCTTTTCAAAAGTTTCAGATTTTGAGCACTGGAGCTTAGCTCTTCACTGAAAAATGCAATGAGCAGCTAAATAAGACAGCTGAGAAAAGTGTGAAACTATGTAATGAACTTAGACATATTGAAAGAAGATCTAAGAGAGAGTGCTATTTAATCCAAACCTCTAGAGATAAAAAGATTTTTTTTCAAGATGTAAACATAAAGGGTGGGTCTACCTGAAGAGGATAGAGAAACGACATTGGAAGAAATGATGGGTCACAGTTGCCTTGATTTAGCAATGTGAAGAACCTTGACAGCTACGCAAGGAGGTTCAACTACATGGGACAAGCTGGGGAGGGGCCGGGGGGCTGGTTCCTGTATTGATCAGATAAGAGAACCGCAGCCCACATTCACCCAGAGCATGCTGGGATTGGAGAGATGTACCCTAGACTGGACAAGGGGTCTACAGGAGCCTCTGTTCTATTGATATTGGATAATGTAGCTACTGCCTGGAGCGTGAGCAATAAGATTGTCGAATGAGGATGCTTTCCAGCTCTGGATTGAGAGCATTATTGTAGCTCTCAATCTCCATGCAGCTCTCTTGTGTTCACTTAATGTACTGGGTGCTGAGGACAGTGAGAGCCCTTTCATTTTGCCTTGTGTTTTCGTATACCTCCTGCTACTTTCAAGCTTGTTAGACCATCAAGCAAGACCCTTCCCTGCATGCATCTTGTGAACTTTCATTAATTAACAAAAATGACAGAGTTCCTCTCCCAACTCTATGGTGTTCAGTATACTTCTGTGCTTTCCAGAGAAGAATGTACCACAAATACAATCTGCATTTAGTTTCCAAAGAAAACTAATGATACACAGAAAATCACATGGTAGCTCATGTGGGCAGTTCATTTAAGCTGATTGTATTACTGAAACTAATTGGCTATCTTGACACAAGGTAGCTCCTACAAAAACAGCACAATAGTTTATTATAGAAAAGAGATAGAACAGGGAACTTTTTACATCTACAAACACTTTTGAAGATGTAGATGCAGCTGAGTTTTAATAGAGCACTTGCCTAGGGTGTGTGAGGACCTTGGTTCCATCCTTTGAACTGCAAAAGCCATGGTAGTGTCTGAGATTTTGTACCTTTGAGAATTTTTTTTTACCCCTTTATGCAACCTATTGTCTTTCTTTAAGGTAAATTATGATGCTTCCTTTTCTAAGTCATTTTTTCCCTACCCTTTGGCCAGTCTCTTACTCTTATACCTATCACTTCATTTCTATTTTTAAAAAAATTAGGTCAAGTTTGTGGTATATAATACATTCCTTGTGGGAAATTAGTCTATTTACATGATACATCTTAGTTCTTCTTATTGTAGTACTTTACTTTTTATGAGATCTTGTTTTTCTGCAAGTTGTATACATCTGTCTGAGTCACTTTCTTGTGGCCCAGACACAATAGGTGACACCCAATATTTAAAGAGGCAAGATTTACTTTGGGTCAGGTTCCAGTCTGTAGTTGGCTGGTGTCTTGGTTACTTTTTTCTCGTTGCTGAGACTAAATACCCAACGCCCAAAATGAAGGAAGGAAAGGTTTATTTAGCTTACAGTTTGTGGAAGTTTCAGTCCATACTTGGTTGGTTCTGAGGCAGAGTGGCACATGGCAGAGGGCAAACTGTTCAGGGCAGCAGAGCACAGAAAAAACAACCAGCAAAAGGGAGGAATGGCTACAAGCAGCCTCTTCTCTTCCCTCCCACTGTAAACAGCCTACCCTCATCCAGGGGTTGTGAACCTCTCACACAATCTCCATGCCCTCCTCTTCCACAGGCTCAGGATGTATACAAAGTAAGCACCCTGGCTTCCTGCTGAGTCACTCAGCCAAACCTCTAGACTCCCCAAGTTGACACAATGTATCAACCATCACAGCGGGCTCTAAGGGAAGATGGCATGGCAGAGATGCACAGCAGAGGAAAAGCTGCTCATGTCCTAAAGTCCAGGAAGCAGAGAGAGAAAGCAAGAGTTCAGTGGGGGCAATGCACTCGTCAAAGTCTGGCCTCCTCCTCCCAGAAGTCAGCACTGGCGCTCTCTAAATTGAATCCACTTCTACAGCCTTGCTTCTAATATTCCAGATCTGAACCATAACAATATCTGATGGATCTACCTGAGGAAATGCACGCAACTTGGCCCTGCAGTGCTAACAATCCCCAAACCCTTCTATAATATTGGTCGCAAGAACTGAACTGTGTGTGTTCTTCAGCAATCAAGTTGGCAGATCAGCCTCCTCCTCATCCTTTATCTCAAACCCTTCTAATCAGTGATGGCCAGGCATGTCCATTTCTTTACCCATTTCCTACCTTCCACATGAAATGTCCATCCTACATTCACCAGGGGAAACATCTCCCAAGAGATTAAAAATGAAGCAGTCTAAAGAAGAAAGTTATTTCCCTCATAAACACCTGTGCAGGTGACTGGAGGAGAGAGGCAAGTTGACCTGGAGACACTCAGTGACAGCACTGTTCAGTCACACGATGTGACTGGTACCTGGGTCTCTGTCCTGATCTATTCTACTGAAGCTGGGACAGGCACATTCATACAATAGCTGTCACAGAAAGAGAACCAGAAGACCAAGCAAGTTCCATTAAAGTACCTTACCTAGAAGCTGTACATTTAAACACACAATTACCTGTCTGCGTGATGGCTCACAAAGGGGAGGAGAAATACATGCTCTAGACACACACTGACAGCTACCTGCTATCTATCACCATGTCATTATATGACAAGTAGGAAGGTAGAGTTTTTTCCACTTTTTGTCTGATAGGATTTCACTATAGTGTCCAGGTTGAACTCAGACTCATTATCACATTTTCTGAAAATAAAAGCAGGTGCTATATTCATTTTGCCTCAAAAGACGCAATAGGGCTTATTTTCAGAAGATGTCTTTTTTCAAGTACAAGATCTGTATTCATGTACAACTGTCTATATTGGTTTAACTACACTCATGTCATCTTATGAAACATCAGCACAATGTTCTAAGCCCCAAATTCCAGCCTGAAGTTCTCACAAGACCACTTCCTGTAGAAACATTGGCCCAGTGTCTGATGTCCAGCAGCACAGCTGCCTTTAAATGAGCACTTCTTCTCCATTGCTTGTAGTGTGCTGTCTACACAGCTGTCAGAGATTTCACCCCATAAGTTCTTCACCTGGGTCACAACTGCTCACAGGCTGGGCTTCACAAACTTTCCATGAAATCAAGTGTTAATTATGATTTATGAGACAGGAGTAGCAACAAGAACAGTGACAGTTAAGAGTGATGGTCCGCACAAAAGTGACAAAAACTGCGGGCACCAAAATTCAGAAAGTGCTGCTTTCACATGGGTGCATTAAGTGCGTCCCTTACAACACTTGACATTTTGAATTATGAGATTCCTATTAGGCACAGCCACATCCACTCCTTATTACGTGAGTGTGGTGTCCCCGTGCTGCCTGCACTCTCACTGGTCACTCTGCAAGAAGTCTGCAGCTCATCTGTTTAGAGAGGCGTTTACCTTTCATCTGAAGGCACTCACTTGTGTGTTTAAAGATACCTAATAATAATTTATATTATCACTTATTTTAAGTACATATGTCAGTATATATGTATATTCAGTTATATACTAATGTTATCATTTTATAATTCAATATGTCAGTCATAGGTTGCAGCAGATGTAGTAAAGGCACCATCTGGTTATGCTCTTCACTGGGGCTTATTTTTGAGCTAGGGTTTATATTCTGAGCACCCTCAAAATTCATGCTAGGTCTTATTTTCTGTTTGGATACATTTTTGAGGAAATACAGTATCTGTGGTAGATAGAATTTGATGATGTCATTAATCCCCAATTTCAAGAAACCCAAGCACTGGAAGAGTCAGCCTTTTTCCTCATTATTCAGTCTAGTGCTAATACAGGTATTGCTTTCAAGGGAGTTTTACAGATGTAGTCGAAGTCCCAATTCTGTTAGCTTCAAAACAAGGAGCTAACGTGGGCAGGTTGGATACAACATGTGAGCTCTTTAAAAGTGGCAAATTTTTTTCAGGTGGCCACAAAACCAGATAGCAGAGACTCTGTCCTAGCTGGTATGGGAAAAAGTAAGAATCTCTTTCATGAACTGCTCCCAAAGTACCCTCGGCTGGACTTACAGGTAGCTCTTAGAAATGGAAAGTGGCCCCTAGAAAACACCTAATGGAAAAACGAAACCAGCAGCCTTGAAGAAAAGCAGTTCTGCCAGGACTGGTGAACTCAGAAGCCGACCTTACACACAAATGAACACAGGGGATTTCAGTTCCGAGACACTGTTTAGCTTAGCCATGCAGCACCCAGGCTGCTGACTGACAGAAACTGTGGGGTGAAGCATTTTGTTGTTTTAAGCCTTGGATTTATGGTAATTTTTAAGGCAGCCATAGCAATCACATATCGTACCTAGCTATTCTTCCAGTAATCCTGATGTAAACCCTTAATTTCAGTGTTAACATCTCCATTTCCAATTAGTCATCCAAATATGCTGATTCGATTTCACTGACCTACTTTGAGCTCTTTATCCTTCAGTACCTGAAATTAAGTTGGCCTTTTGGCTGGCTTTTTGCCTCTAGTTTTTTTTCCCCTCCTCACACAAACACTCGGCATGCAGTATTTTGACTTTAAACTTTCAGAGTACTTTTAAACACTTCTGTGAAGCCCCATGATTCACTGAAAAGGTGAGGCCACTCTGCTCTATGATTTCCAGTCCTTACTAACCTGCTTGGCTCATCCGCAAGATTATTGATGTTCCAGCCTTTCTAAGCTATTGACAACCCAGCACAATGAAAGTCAGGCAGTTGTCACTTTTCAGATCTGTACTTTATTAGACAATAGATAAATTAGGGGCACAGTGCTTAATCTGAAAATGATCATAATCCTGGGGTACAGGGACACATATTTATCAATTTTAGGTTTTCTCTAAATATTAAAATTCTTTCTTTCTTCACACATATTTTGTGTTTCATGCATTATCAATAAAAATCTAAGTACGTGATTATTTAACATACAAGCTGATGAAGTAAATCCACTCAATGTCGGTTTCCTTTATTTATGCTTGTGTGTAACTATGATCTCAGGATAAAGTTGTGATGCATGGAATTTCTTTAACAGTGAGCTCAGAAATAAAGGAAGTCTGGGTATGAAAGCTGTGTTTCTTCACAAAACAGACGGCCAGATGTTGCCATGCAGAAATACGAACGAAATCTTCAGAGCACTTTCAATGGAAAAGAAAGTAAGGGAAAAAGAAATAAGGGAAAAAAAGGGTGACAAGTGATAGATCAGTACAAATTCACTGTATTATTTGTGATTAACAATCTAGTTTGACAAAAATAAACAACTACAACGTGCAATTACATTAAATTTGTTGATTGAATTTTAGTGGTCTTATCAGGTTGATTTCTAACTCATAAATTTGTTTCGGATGTACAGTTATTTGTTAACTGCCTTTGTATAACAGTTTTATGTTCATGGATGTTTTGATAATAGAATACAAATAATTTAAGCTGTTATGGATTTGGGAACATACCTGTAAATATTCTTCCTTTCTCTATGAACAACTTGTATTTTAGGTAACTATGAAAACGAGCTCAGTTAAAATTAAGAACAACAAATTTCAAATGTAGCTTCAGGTAATAGATTTGTCACTTGAAATCTTGGAAAGGCTAAATTATAAATCCTCGATTTTTCTGATCAGAATCAGGAAGCTTTCAGTCATACACTTTTCATATAGCTTTTCATCCCTAAAATTTTTCATTCATCTTCAAAATTCTTAGGAGCACTGATTCTAAAACTGCTCAATTATTAAAATTAATCGTGGAGATTTTATTTTACAGGCTTTATATTTTAGAAGGAAACAATTTGTGTTCGCTGAGAAACTGTAAGTTGGTGCCTAGCTCCTACATACTCTGTGCTCAGTTTCCCATACTAATATCTTGCGTTGACACCGTGCATTTGGAGCATTTAACCCATAAGAATATGTGATTACAGGCCACACCTCATGCTTTGTTTAAATTTCCTTCAGTTTTACTTCACATCTTTTCCTCTTTGAAGATGCCATCCTGGGTGCCGCGCATGCACAGTCGTTGTGTTAGCTGAGTAAAACTGGTGAGGTATAGGTGCACTTCTTAGTAAACAGCAGTAGTTTTTCTGCGGAGAAGGAACCTGATTATTTAAACTGTCTGCATGCTGGCTCCAGGCATAACTAATGGAGAGCGGAAGGAACCAGGGCAGAGGTTAATGGATCCTGGGAGATGAGATCAAGTAGGGACCCTCAAGAGGTAGGACTGTTTCATAGCTTGGTTGAGGTAGGAATTGAACAAATATTTACATGAATTAAAACTCATCAGTTTTCCTCAGTACGTAGTCATTCGCTATGTGAACGCATACATAAAAAGTGCATTTTAAGCTGGGTGCAACAGCACATACCTGTAATCACAGCACTCGGTGAGTCTACCACGGCAGGACTGCAAGTTCTACCTTCACCTTGTGTCCAAATAAGAATAAAAAGGGCTTAGAATGTAGCCCAGTCTGAAGGTCCTTGGCCACAGAAAAGTTTATTTTTAAAAAAGTAATGCACAAGTACATTTTCTAAGATTCCTAAGAGTAAAAATAAGGTTAGAACATGCTAAAGATGAATGAAATTTTAATAAATAAAAGGATAAATTAAATACATAAAAGGATTATGGACTGTACCAGAAATACAGTAGTCAGCCACCAGATTCCACCTCCTACCTGGATGTGGTGGCATGTGCCTATTTCCCAGCTCTTGGGAGGCTGAGGAAGGAGGATCATGAGTTTGAGGTCCAGCTACCGACTGGTGCTCCATATGCATTTCACCAAAAAGAAGACCCAACCAGAAAATAAGCCCTAGTATGATTTTTTCAATGTTCATAGTATAAGCCCTACCGCCCAAATAAGCCCCAGTTAAGATTGACAACCAGACAAAAGTATTTAGTACACTTGTTGCAACACATGATAGATGCATTGAAGGAAGAAATAATACTATTATAAAATAATAATAGTGTAAAATAACTATATATAAACAATTTTAGTAACATTACTATTTAGAGCATAAATTATAATTATTTGTTGATCCACAACCAAGATCCTTTGGAGGAAAGTAAACATTTATGTAAACAGATAAATGGAGACAGATTGTCAAGTGATCAGTTGGAGTAGAAACACAGCCCATTTGATAATGACTGAATGTGGTTGTGTCTAATATGAATCTTTACAATTCAATACATCATGTATTGATGTATTGCAACGAGTATACTTAATGTTCTCGTGTCAAATAAAGAAATGTTTTCTGAATTTTGGTGCCTGCAATTTTTGTTGCTTTTGTGTGGACCATCACTCTTAGCTGTCATCATTTTTTTGGTACTCCTGTCTCATAAATCTTCAGTTAACACTTATTTAATGGAAACTTTGTGAAGCCTGCCCTGCAAGGGGTCGTGACTTGATGGAGAATTCATGGGGTAAAATCACTGACAGCTGCCTAGCCAGAGCTGTTCAAGCAATGGAGAAGAAGCATTCATTTAAGGATAGCTCTGTCGCTGGACATGAGAGGTTGGGACCAATGGTTCTGTATGAGATGAAGTCACAGAAAGTCAGGCAGGAATCTGGGGTTTGGAGTCATGATGATGTTCCAGAAGATGATGACTGTGTTTGAATAAATGTAGATTGTTGTATAGAATAAATGTGCGTTGTCATGCAAGAATGAACATATATTATTATATATGAAAAACATACTGCATTTTTGGAGCAAAGCTTAATATAAAGCCTAGTCTTATTTTGAGGGACATACAGTACTACAAGACATAAAATTAAGATGCATAGCCAGACATTAGCAAATTGTTGTCTTTATTTCTGAACAGAACTCCAAAACCCAAATAATGATATGGTAAAGTCGATGAATAAAGATCAAGAGTGTTAAGAACTTACAGCAAAAGCAGAGTGACAGACAGAATAAAATCATGGCTAACTGCGTGTCATGAGATTAACCAGATACAGAGTTGAGCTGTCATGAAAGAATAAATGCCCAGCCTGCCAGATCTCTGATACTTTTAAAAGAAGCAGGAACCCAGATTTTCATACTTCTCTCAATTTTTAAATGTTGGCAATTATTCCAAAAGATTTACAGCCCTGTGCAAGCAAAAATTATGTAAGGTAAACCAAACATATCTCAGGGAGTAATTTGGCCTATAGCTTGACAAGTCTTGACCTCTGCTATACAATAATAAGATTGATTATTTAAAATTGCTTATTAAATCACCCTCATTAATGTGTACTCATACCTCAGGCTTCTATTCAGAGTTACTTGGATTTTGGGGGTGGGAGTTTTGAGTGACCTGCAAGTTACACTTTCATACTTATCTAAGTTAATTTAAATCACCCTAATTATAAGTGTCTTGTGAGGTCATTTCTATAGAAAACTGAAGTTTTAAGTCTTGCTATTTTTAAGAATTCTTAGGATGTTTCTAGAAATTTAATTTGATTTTTGATGAAAGTAGAATTATAGAATTTACTAGGTAGTTTAACTTAGAATTTCAAATTTATTGGGCCAAGAGGAAGAGAAACAACAAACTAAACTCATGTATGCTTGCTTCATTTTAAGGTATTTCTCCAAAATAGGGCCTTGCACACAACTCCGAGTTTATGGACTGAATTAGGCTATGTGCATGTCAGCAACACATCATGACAGGTACACTGATGTGCGTCTGGGCTGGTGCACACAGGCTTACTTCTGCAGATACACACATCAGAATACACCTTGCTATGTCCCAGTGTCTAAGAATAAGAACTCTTGTGTCAGATGCACCAAACTGACCAGGTTTAGCCCATCTGGTGTTGCTAGAACAGAATATCTGAGACTGAGTGCTTTATAAACAAAGACATTTATTTGGCTCATGTTCTCTAGGCTTGGAAGTCCAAGAGCATGCCAGTAGCATCAGCAAGGCTATTTGTTCTGCAGTGTGGATGGTGAAAGGGCACAGAGCAGATGAGACACCTGTAGCCAGAGAGAAAGGCAGCTGAACTCACCCATTTAGCAGGAACCCACTCCATTACTGAATTTACAATTACAGTGGCCCCTGATCCAGTCAGTCACCTGCTAATGTTTCCACTTGCCAACTCTTCTCAGATGGTAACTGGGGATTTGAAGGAGACATTCACATCCTAGCAGCTGCCTTCCATATTTATTTTAATCAGTGCCATCAAACTAAACTTCACTGTATTCATGTGTCAAATATTAACACCCACCCTTTATGGTTTAGAATAACATAACATATGTAAAGTACTTGAAAGAGTGTCTGGTCCGTAGCAACATATGTGGGTATAACGATGGGTATTATTGGGGTGCATGGAAGCAAATGTATAGAGATACGTTTACTCCAATAAAACATTTATTGTAATTAAAAGTGCCAGAAAAAAATCGCCTGAATAACATTTATACTCCTTTTGCTACTTTTAAGATTAACATAAACTTTATTGTGTTAGTTCTTCTGATTAGTGACCAGGGCTGGAAAAATAACATCTGAGGTGCAGAGAGTATTTTCAAGGTCATTGCCAATGACACTTATGAAATGACAAGTGCTGAAGACATCGCTCCACTGTGTGGAGCCCAGAGTGAGAAACTGCACACAGCATCTGTGGACGGGAATCCCTGCAGTCCGTGACATCAGCAGACTAAATTTTAGCTGCAGAGAAAGGTGCATGAAAATCAGGAATTAATTCCTTCCATTACTCGATATCTCACCCGCGGAGTCATTACACAAGACGCGTGAGTCTCACATGTCAGTACACGTGCGGGGCACTCGCTTTCCCAGACAAGCAATAAAGCACCACGTCTGCCCTTGACATGGAGCAGATTGTTTGGCACAGAGGTGAAGTAAAGAATATCTGAGATAGATGATCTAGGAGTTGGGCACAATTTGGAGGCTCTTTGAGGTCAGAGATTTGCCGTGGAAAATGTCACCCTCACAAACCCTTTCTTTATTGTTGTGTTTTCTGTTACTGCTTTTTGTGGCTGTTTTCAAAGAATCAGTTCTCCACTGTGAATCCAAGATCTCCTTTTCCTGCTTCTCATATCTGTCATCATTTTAATCCGTTTTCTCTCTGTGTTTCAGGATTTTATCACAGAAGTAATACTGATTTTCCTAACCCAAATCTCCTGGCTTCATACACATCATGCCCTTTGCTATCAGAAGTACTTTCACAAATTGCAGTGATTATGATGCGAGTCTGTCCTCTGGTACCCTGAACAGCTGTTTGTGGTCAGTAACATAGTCTAAAGTCAAACCACAGTATGCTCCTATGATCCTGTAGGTTTGTATTCCAACTCTATCAGGGTACTGAATTTGTCTCAAAGATTTTCAGCTCTTCGGTTTTCGACATCCTTTTTCAGCAGCTTAGAATGCACTGTGTGTTTGCCTGGAGAAAGTCTCTTGTCCCCAATCTATGTCTCATCAGGTCACCTGATACTGGTCTCATGATTGATGATATAATGACTCTGTCCCACTGAAAGATGCTGTGCATCATAAACTTGTCTGAATGCCTCACGTGCATTACCTCTATTCAAACTTCATAACATTTTACCAGAGATTATGATTGCTGTCCTGTTTTGTCAAGAAGAAAACAAAACATTGAGGACACTAATAATCCATCCAATGATACATGGTTAATATATGACAGAGGTAGGAATTACATATGTGTGCTTATTAATAAAAAATCTTTGCTGCTTTCATAGAAATTTATTTGTACATTATAAACATATTATATGTCATCTTTTTTTCTTTTCTTGAATATGTACAGGTCTACCTGACTCTCCAAATAGCTATTATATAAAGGTTAGAGGTGGATCTTTTTGTTTTCCCATGCCTAAATAATTATATTCAATATACTTCCAATATATTAAACCATCTGCATTTCTATAAAATTGCATATTTTTAATATGCAGTATGAAATGCTGTAGATCTTTTCTTCCATCATAGTTTATCTCCCTTTTGGCTTGGCTGGCTTCTGATGAGAAACTCCTGTCTTGAATGATTCTGCTCCCTGAGGTAAGATGCTGATTCTTGCTGTTGAGATTTTTTTCCTTTGCCTTCAATTTTTAGAAGTTTGCTTCTCATGTCTTTGCATGGATTTCTTTCATTTGAAACACACATTATAGAATCTGTACACTTACGCATTTTCTCCGGTTTGGCAGGTTTTCAGGCATTATGTTTTAAAATAACTTTTAACCCCGTTTCTTCTCTCCTGCTGAAAGTGAAAGAACACAGGGTCGGGTGTTTTGTTAGTCACTCGCTTCCTGCGACTTTCATCATTGTCCTTCAGCCTAACTTCTTCTCGTCATTCAAGCTGCATATTTTATATTTCCTGTGTCCAGTTAATTGTTCCCTGTTTCATGTTTACTATGGTGTTAGGCCCGCCCGTAGGATTCTAAAATTTGAGATTTTGTAGAAGCTCTAAATTTTATATTTGGTTCTTCTTTATGTTTTTCTCTGGTGACGCTTTATTCCTTTGGTGAGAGCTTGCGTTCTCGTTTCTTCCAGGCTTGTGTAGAGCAGCTCTTGGAATTACTTTGAGAATGGCAGCTTTGCAATCCTTGTAGATAATTCTAACATCTGTATCATCACAATGTTGGCATCTGTTGATTGTCTTTTCGAATCTTTTCTGAGGTATTTCTTGGTTTGTGCTTGTTCAGTGATTTTGTCTGCATCCTGGACATGTTGGATGTTACGCCTTTAGACTCTGGACCTTATTTAAACAGTTTTCCAGTGGTCTTCCACCAAAGCCATCTCAGCAATGAGACTGCTTTGTTACTGCAGTGTGACTGATGGTTTAGCCTCCCACTGTGTCTCTACAGAGGTCACGGGGTAAGTTTGGGAAGGTGACTCGAAATGAGTCCTAAGTGGTCCCTCATGGATTCTGAGTGTGTATGTGGGTTGTGCTTAAGTCCAGGAAAAAACAGAGATCCCCAGATGTCCACTAAGACTCCTTTCAGACCACTATAGGCTAAGTAAAAGGAGTACCTTGTGACAGTCAGAAAAGTTAGAGAAGTCTGGGCTGTCAATGTATCCTTGACTAATGGTGAGACAGTTTGTCCTTTGTGTTCTGGTCAGTTAGGGCCTTTGTTTCCTGTACCACTAGGATGTCTCTGTCCAGGTGATAGCAGTGGCTGTTGGTTTTTTTTTTTCTGTGTTCACTGATGTTTTCAGGTTACTATGACATTTTTAGGAGCAGGATGGAATACATTAGGCAAAAAAGCAAACCTAGGAAAGTCACCACTTTATACCTTCTTGGGTCCCCATGTTCTTGGAATGCCAACTGCATCAGTCAGCTTTTCACCACTGTGACAAACGTCTATAATAAATCAACTTAATGGAGGAAAGATTGATTTTGGCTCACAATTTCAGAGGTTCTCCTCTGTGGGTAGTTGGCTCTGGTACTCGGGGCCTGGGGTAGGGTGGAACATCGTGGTGGAGGCATGTGCTACAGCAAAGTTATTTGCCACATGGCAGCTGGGAGGGAGAGAGACAGTCAGAGGGAGAGAGAAAGGAAGATGCAGACATGAAGAGAAAACCCACCAACTAGACATATGCTTCCAGGGAACATGGTGACCTTATTCCCCCAACTGGGCTCTGCTTCCTAACAGCCCTGATAAGGTTCAAGCCCTCCTGGCCCAATCACTTCCTAAGCTCCACCCTTGGATGCCGGTACCTTGACAATCAAATCCTCCATACACTCATCTTGGGGGACACTGCATACTTACAACACAACACCTTCCTTTGTCTCTCCATCTTCCATAATCTTCTTATTGTTTGGCATGTGCTATCTAGATTTTAGTGGGGGTAAATGTATGTACTTTATCTTGTCCATAGAGTAAAATTTATATAAGTAAGAGAAACTACAACACACATTTGTTATTGGAAATCTTCCAACTGAACTTGATGTATTAGAGTTCACACAGAGAGGCAGAACAGAGGACTAGATACAAGCCCAGGCTGGCCCTGATATTGAAACTTTCATCAGACAAGGAAATCATCAATGACTAAAACTGAATATGATCGTCTAGAGAGGACATCAGTAAAATCAGAAGTGTATGAGATCAAGAAAGCCAAAATACATGTGGTTTTCAATAATGCAGAAATCATCAACTGTTCATGCTGCTGAAATATTCTGTGATGATCACTGCGTATTTCTTAGTAAACTATTTTGATTCTAGCAGGAGTAATTGTGGAACAGTTAACTTCAGAACTCTAAACTGGTTAAAAAGTTACTTTGAAGTGAAGTCTATGGAGACGATGAAAAGACCAGAGCTTATCAGAGGCCCAGGGAAAGGGAGGAAAGAGTTGTCTGACCAAAGAGGGTTTTCATGTCAGTGAAGTTATTCTGCATATTACTATGATGGTGAGATCAGGGAACATATATAGAGTTAACACAGCAAAGGTGAACTACAGACTATGTATTTTGGATGACTTTTATGCGTCAATGTACCTTTACAGGTTTTAACAAATGAACCAGTCTGGAGGAGGCACCTGGGATGGGGTTAGGGAGATTGAGCATGTAGGCAGGGGCAGGCAGCACATGGAAACTCTATATATTCTGTGTAGATTTGTTGTAAATCTAAAACTGGTCAAACAATGAAGTCCAAAGAAGAAGGAGAAGGAGAAACAGGAGAAGGAGAAGGAGAAGGAAGAGGAAGAGCAGGAGGAGGAGGAAGAGGAGGGGGAGAAGAAGGAGGAGGGAGGAAGAAGCAACAAGCAAAGCCAGATACGGTGGTGCACGCCTAAAATCCTAGCACTGCAGGAAGCCGAACTAGGAAGACTCCAAGTTTGAGCCCTGCCTGGGAAATTTAGCAACTCGATGAGACTCTCTCAAAAAACAAAAAAGTACTAAAAGGCTGTGAGTATAGCTCACTGCGCAGACCCTGGGTTCAGTCAGCAGTACTGAGGGGTCCGGGGAAAGAAAAGAAAAGCAAGCAAATGTTAAGTACAGTATTTCCAAGGGAAAAAATTGCATATTATTAAGGAATTTGAGAAGAGACCAATAGACATCTTCAGTGAAGTTTGGCTTTAAAGAGGTGGATAAAATGAAGTGGTAGTCAGAGAAAAAGGAGGAGTAATGGGAGATTTTAATTTTTCCTAAGATAGCACCTATTACAGCAGGACGTGACAGAGAGCGGAAAATTGGAAGTGCAGAAGAGGCAACATAATCTCCAAGAGGCCTCAAGCGAGAGGATATGAAGGCCACATGCATAGGAGTGGAAACCTCAGTTTAGTTAAAAAACCTTCAACAGAGAGATAGAGTCAGTCACTTACATGGGGTCAAAACACACTGATAATACAAGACAATAACTTTGTCAAAGAAACATGCGTGACATTTTCCTTTTACGTGATGAACACTCAAAATCACTTTGGTGTTATATTTTCAAAATCATAGACACTAAAACTTGCCTTGGGAAATCAGGTACAAGAAAACGCACTAACTGCTTCTTGACAAATTTAAAGTCTAAATCAAGTTCAGATTTGCTGTGAACATGGGACAGTTAAAAAAATACAGTTTTATATCCAGGAAATAAGATCTTCCTGGATAATATAAATAAACACTGGCATATTTACAATGCTTTGTAAATGACAGAAAACCAATAAACACAGTTTACTTCCTTCAAGTGCCCTAAGGGGGAAAAAAATTCCTACCACAAGCATTTCTATATTGTGTTCATTTAGAGCCATTTGCCATATTTAACGTTGATAGACCAACAACAATTACCTTCTTTTTGTTTTTCACAGCTTTAAATTTTGTGAGGCCTGGTAGTTCATATTTTTTCCTAAGCTATTTATTTTCTCCACAGAATTTCCCTTATTTCCATTCTCTTCTCCGCAAGTTTGGTCAAAAGAACAAACCTTACTAAACACAAGAACAGTAGACAAAATTATTGGTAATTTCAATGGCAGATAAGGCTGTCGGTTAAGAGAATGAAGTGCTAGCTCAGCTGTGAAGTGGTATCATGTGAAGCTGGGAGCTTCTGAGCATATTTTATGCTTGACAGTAATAATATTGAATTAATATGTCTCTGCAAGGCTTAGCAAATCTGGTTCAAATTTAGCCCAGTTTATCAAGGTTTGGCAGAGTTATAAGAATTAACAAATCATCCTGTGACTTAAAATTAGTATTATGAATATTTAGGAGCTGTGAAAACTGTAGGCTAAATATATAAAATGTCACTGTCATACATAAAAACATAGTTTTAAACATAAGAGGGGAAGGTTTATTACAGAGTCCAGCATGGTACCAAATATGTCACTGGGTTTTTCTTCTCAGTTCAAGGCCTTATGTAAATGATTTCTTTTTAGTAATGAAGGGTCCTCCACTCCGCTTTGAAGATGTGAGTTCAAAATATGTTTGTGTCCTCTGATCTGATCTTTATCCTTTATTCATTCTGTTTAGGATGTATACAGTTATGCCTAGTCCTTTTAGCAAGCAGAAAATGGACCTTTCTGAGGCAATCTGAAGTAGAATCTATGCGGAAATCTGAAAGTTACATCCAGTTGTTTGAACTCTAAATGAACATAAGTGAGAATTTAATTTTTTTTTTTTTTTTTTT
>PVLD010001847.1:0-185852 GCA_004027595.1 Dinomys branickii
TCTGACTAAATTTGCATGTCTGTATATGGGTCCATACATCTACAATTCGAAGATATCAATGGATAAAGCAACAACTACTGTTGAGACCATATCACCTTGTCTATAGATTAGTTGTGATTGTACTATTTTCTATGATAATGGGTGTCTGTTTGTCAATATGTTTTTGTACTTTTATGTTTCTAAAATAAAAATAAAAAAAGAAAAACATACAAAAAGTGTTAAAATTGTTTTGTCAAGAAAATAAAGACCTACCAGAAAACTGACAACTGAGAGAATAAAGATAAAAAATTATTTCCTGTTTCTAGGACTATATTAGAGTCTGTCTAGTCAGACTAAGGGAAACTCTGGATGACTACAGACTGCTTTCATAACATCAGTTTAACTGTATAGACATATGTTAAGAATTCTGCTGAGTTTTAAAGACAATGAATGCATTTGAAGAAACTGAAGCTGTCAGTACACTCATGTCAGCATGGAAAATGGTACCACCATCTCAGAAAACACTTTGGAAGTTGCTTCTAAAGTTACACATATAGTTACCATAAGACTCAGCTATTCCGCTCCTATGCATTTATCCAAGAAAAATGAAAACATGTGAACAATGCCTTGCAAAAAAAAAAAAATGCTCATAGCAACCTCCTTCATAAGAGCTAGAAATTGACAAAAATGCCCACCAAGTGCATGGATAAATTATGGTACACTCATAAAAAGGAACTAATCAACAAAAAGAAAGAAGGAAGAGGGAAAAATATGTATATGTATACACAGGATAGGTAGGGTAATTGTACTACTACTATCTGTTGGTTTATTGAAAGGAACTGTTAATGTGTAACTGATCAATTTTGCATGACTCTGTCTGATTATATGTACAACCATTTTGAAGATGACATTGTGTAGTATAACAACCACTGTTAATACCCTATCAACCCTGTTTTGAAATTCTGTATCATTTTTATTGTTCTCTATGCTGTTTTGTTTATGTATTTGCTTCTGTTATTTTTTTAAATGAAAAACAAAATTTATATGTATATATAAGGACAGTGGGACTAGGTCTATTGCTGATGTCTGTGGTTTAATGAAAGGAAGTTTGCTTCAATAGATGCTTACAGTTTTCTTTCTCCTTGACCAATTTTACACGCTTAAATTTGGCAATCAGAATGACTGATCTGAAAACAATATGCAGTATAAAAACCACTGTTGAATTCCTACCATCTGGAATGGTGAAGCTCTGCATTATTTCCAATGTTGGCTTTTTTTTATTATTACTTTTACTGTCTTTGATTGTTTGATCAAACTTACATTCTTATGTCTGGTAGAATGAGCAACTTCATTGAAGATAACCGTGTGAAATGTAGCAACCATTATAAATTCCGAACATTTTGTTTTGAGGTCATGTATCGTTTTTGTTGTTTTTGTGTCTTTTGGATTTTGTCTTCATTGCTGTTTTGTCAGTTTTTTAATTTTTATAATAAAAAAAGAAAAAGGAACTAATCAACAATAAAAATAATTATTCATAAACAATATAAATGAATCTGAAGTTTATGCTGAGCAAATACGCCTGACACACAAAAAACAGGCATATCTCATTTTATTATGCTATAATGTACTATGCAGATTTTTTTTTACAAACTGAAGGTTTGCAGCAACCCTACAAAGAGCAAATCTATCAATACCAACAGCTCAGATAATTGTTAACATACTTTAGGAATAAAGTATTTCTACATTAAGGGATGCACTTTTTATAGATACAATCCTATTGCACACTTAACAGTACACAGAACAGTATTAATATAATTTTACCTGCACTGATAAACCAAAAAGTTGCAATGTTTGTTTTATTGTGGTGGTTTAGAACCAAATCATGTAATCTCCAAGGTACACCTTTCATAATATGATTTCATTTCTATGAAATTCTAGAAAATAAAAATGAAATCTACAGAGACAGAATGGAGATCAGTGTTTGCCTGGGGCTGGAGATCAGAAGTGGGCATAACACTGAGTACAAGATAGCTTCTGAGAGGATAAAAATATTCTACATTTTAACCATGGTGGTGGTACACAGATGTAATTTTTTCTTTTTCCAGACAAGGTCTCACTATATAGGTCAGACTAGTCTTGAAATCTCTGTGTAACCCAGGGTGGCCTTGAACTCATGATAGCCCAGGGTGGCCTCAAACTTCAGTGACACTCCATTTTCAGCCTCCCAAGAGCTGGGATTACAGGCGTGCACGATCATGCCAGGCTAATTTTTAAAACTGAATTGAACACATTTTAAAGAGCTCTATTTTCTGTATCCTATATTTAATAATTCAGATACTTCAAATAAAGTGAGTTTTGGAAAAGAACAACAAAATTTGAGGAGTAGCATATTTAGAACAAAGAAAATATATACAGTATACTACATAGTTCAAATCAAGGCTATGATGTCTACTTCTATGAACATTTCAAAGGAAATAAAAATTAAATAAAATAAGTGGGTAAATTGAATATGGAGACAATTATATACATGTCTAGTTTAGTGACAAAGGATAAAATGGAGACACATAACTGACTTCCATATCCAAAGCGCTACCTTCTAAAAGGACAAAATATGCCTCTACTGGGTGGAAATTATATATACACAGATTCCACACTTAATATATGTGTGTGTATGTGTACATTATTTTAATTAGAACTCAGACTAAAATTCAAACCACACATGAATATTTAATATGTTCTAGATACAACAGAATATGACCTTTCTAAACAATTATTTTCTTATTGGTGAACTCATCACTCTTGCTAAAAAGGATGATGCAGTAGATGCCTTCTAAATATTATTTTTAGGGTATATTCTTTAATATTATAAAATCTGAATACAGATATTCCTTATTTAACAATCTGTTTACTGACTATTTAGCCTTAGGACCCCCTGCTTAGACTTACAACCATCTTTTCTGGGTACAGTGCTGCATCTTGTTTATGTAGCTGCAATGTCTTTTTATACAGTATACCTTCTTTATACAGTAGTGTAGATTTAGCTGGTTGTCCTGTAGTTTTATGTTCTGTTATACCTTACAGTAATGTATGTAACAGTTATGCAAAAGCAATCATCAAGTGTGAGTTTCCTTTGGCCATTTCCTCTAAATGTTGTAATGTAACTAGTACATATGATTCGCAATTTAGCAACAGTACAAGTAACAACCTAGTAGCAGAACTGGAACTGCTGTTAAATAAGGGATATTTCAAACTCTCAAATTACGTACTTTTTTTTGAGATAAGGTCTTATTATGTAGTTCAGGCTAGCCTTCAACTCACTATGTAGCCTTGTCACGTTCAAACTCACAGCAATCCTCCTCCCTCAACCTCTCAATGGCTGGGATTACAGGTGAGCATCACCATGCCTGCTTTAATTACTGAAATTTAGAGTGGACACCAGTAGCATGCCTTTCCTATTTCAGTATTTAATGAGTATTTTTAAATTAAGCTATGCATTATTTTAAATATATATTACTATTTGTTCATCACTAAAAAATATATCAAAGGTACAGTGTTATTTAGTAAGCTACCTAATGTAAAGCTCTACCTCACTAGAAAATATGGTTTAGAATGATAAGTAGTACCCAAGAAAATATAATGAAAAATATCAACCAAAAAATGATAGCAATACATATGTTTCCTGGCCTGGACAATAATGTTTTTCCTATGGTTGAGGTATGAGCAGAAAAGCTCCCTAACAGATGATAGAAAGACAGAAAATACAGTTAAGACCTCATGTAGTTATTGATGGGAAAATAAGCTGCAAGTGGATGTAAAAGATGACAGCATATGTAACACATTGCTCTCTTCCCAGAAACCCTGTACTTTAGTTTGGGGATCCAAGGTTCCAAAGTAGTTAACCTAACCTTTGTCACCTGGCATGGAGCATACAGTCCATATAAATTCTAAGGTGGAAATATGATTAGTTGAATTGGAATAAATATCAGGACACTTGTTTGATATACTGAGACATTTTCCCAGTGGAGATAAATGAAGAAATAACAAGCTTAGGAACTAATAAATGCCATATCAAGAACATGAATGAAGTCAGTGCCAGAAAACCACAACAAAGAAATACAAATCACTGATTCAGGCACTGATTCTTGAAGTAGCCCATCTTTACACCGTCATGAACCAGTTATTGTCTTTGAGGCTTAAATTCATGAGCAATTTTTTTTTTAATTCTCACTTTTTAATACTTAGGAAATACAAAGGCAAATGGACTTATATGCATAAGATGGCAACAAAATTTTAAAATTGGCTTTAGAATTTATATCTAAATCTATAAATCTGGTATTATTACTGACATAATCTAAGTCCACATTTATTCAACATTTTTTATCTTTGTCTGCTTTTTTTTTTCCAATGTTGCATGCTAGCAAGTACTCTGTACCTCTGAACTCAACCCCAGTCTGAGATACTCTGAATGAGCAGTTATTCTGAAACTTGTAAATGTTTTAAGACCCAATTCATCTACCTTCCCAGTATCAGTCCCAGATTTAATGGACCCAGACTGTATCTTGAAATAAGTGTGAATATAGGAAAATGCCACATCTCTTCTGAATTTCCTCCATCAATTAGAAACTGGTCAACTCCTAATAATCATCAACTTTAAGTTTGGAAAAATTATCTCCAAAAAGACAAGGAAAATACAGGGCAGCCTCTGCTCCACAAAACTTCTGTTACTCTCAAACTTCTTTCTAAGTGCCAAAGTCCTGAGGATATAAGCATAGAAATTCTAACAACCACACTGTAAAATCGCCAGAGGGTAAAACACCTAAAAGAATGCTGGTTGAACAGTGGAAAAATTCTGCAATTAAGGTGACTTGTAATTTTAAATATTTCAGTTGAGAACTATAGATTTTTTAAGAAGTTAAATCATGCTAAGGAAAGACTGACATTCGGTCTCACCACTTTGGGATTTTGAGAACCATTGCAGACTCCAATCTACATGCCTCTCATTAAAAAATTTCTCAATCAAAATCAACTAGTAGGGGCTGGGGATATAGCTCAGTGGAATAAGCGCTTGCCTAGCAAGCGCAGGGTCCTGAGTTCGATCCCCAGTACCGCCAAAAAAAAAAAAAAATCAACTAGTAGGCTGTCTCTAGTGCACTTCAGATGTGAAATGACTTCAGTTTCAGTTTACCCAAATATTAGTTGAATGAGAATAAAAATTTAAATACCCGTAATTGTCTGTGGAAAATTGTAAACAGCACAGTATCTTCACAAATAGGTGGAAAAAGAATTATAAATATCAACAATTCATCACTCTAATACATAATGTTTTACCTAACTGAAAAGTTATATATTCATGGTTTGTAATACAGAAATAGAAAATATAAACAATTTTTGTCTTCTGCAATTCTGTAATTTCTCGTCTATAATTATATCCTTAAAACATTTATGTATGCATACCAATACACATATATATATACACACATATTATGCTATATTTAACCTGAATTTATCATGAGCTTTTCTCATAAAAAGATACTAATTCCAGCCTAATATAAGATAAAAATTTTGGCTTAGTTTATGATAAAACTTCAGACAGAAATCATAATGTAGGGATTGTTTTAGAAAGTAATATGACTTAGTAAAAAAATCATAGTTTTAAATTATTTGTACTGCTTAAACATAAACAAAACAGCAGGATAAATGTATCAAAAGTTATGAAATCACAGGCAAATTTTATATTTATTCTCCAATCAATCTACATTTTTTTCTCCAATCAACCTACAATATTTTAATTTCTTATTTTTTTTTTTCTCAGACACGGTCTTGCTATGCAGTTAGTTCAAGTCAACCTTTAACTCACTAAATAGCCCAGGCTAGCCTTGAATTTACAGTTATCCCCCTGCTTCAGCCTACTGAGTGCTGGAATTACAGTGTGCACCATGACATGGGGCATCTATAATACTTTTATAATCTGAAAAATAAGACTATTTTTAAATAAACCAACACATACACAAAGACTTCACAATTTTATACTTTTAAATGTATAGTATAGCCCTACTTTCCCTACATGGAATGAAGTTAACTGTTCCTTCTTGAGTAGTGGTAGAATACTAAGAGTTCTGTGACAGTTTCCACATCATCACCATAATGACTATGAGATATTTCAGGAGTTTAATGTGGCAAATTAGAGTGTAGTCTATACTATTTGGGGCTTGCTGAGCTTGTTGAATATATTAGTTGAGATCTTCTTAAGCAAAAATGGAAAAATTTCAACAGTTGTTTAAATCATATGCCCCATTTTTGTGCTCTTCACTTGTTGAAACTCCAAATAGCTGACAGACAGACAGACAATGTTAGACATTTAAGGGTTCTTCTTTAACGTTTTTCTGTGTGGGTTCTTCATATTGAAAAATTTTTGATACAATATGTATCCATTCATTTTTTCTTAATATACTAGATAGCAAAACCAAATAATTATTGCTCTTTTCAGTTACAGAATTTCTGTTTAGCTTTTTTATAGTTTTGATTTCTATGTCAAGGTTTCCTACCTGTCCATTCATGAAGATCATAGTGTTTACTTGTTTTATGTTTAAATCTTTTGTATGGGTGTGAATACATAAACCTTTAACTACTAAAACCAATACCTAGACCATTTCAAAATCTGTTTCTATTATTGACTTTATTGTTATATTTATAATATTTCCCTAGTTCTTTTACCTATCTATTAATTCTAATATATTGACTAATTGTGACAATAAAATGTAAAGAACTTGGACTCTGTGCTTTGTTTGTTTGAAGAACAATAATCCTTGTTCTTAAGTACTGCCATCACTCATTTAATATCTTGAATTTGTTTATGATGGTGTGAATGTAAGAGAGGCTTAAAGTGTTTCTCAAATTCTACCAGTGTGGAGGATTGCATTTCTATTTCCTTCCAATACTTTTTGCTGAAATCTCGAACAAATGTGTTGTTCGAGAGAGGAGACTTCCTCTAGGATATCACCATGGTAATTTGTCCCCTCCAAAATGTATGTGCTGGAACTTGAAAGTCAATGTGATGCTATTAAAGGTGAAGCCTTTAAGAAATAATTAACTCATAAAGGATCTCCTCCATGATTACAGTTAAGGGCTATATAGGACAGTCTTCACACAGAATTCAGCTCCCTTCCATTTCTACCTTCTGCCATGAACCTCATAGAATTGTTTCCCTCTGGAGGTCTAAACATTCAAGGTGCCATCTTGGAAACTGAATTTTCAAATTTTCTTCCCATACTTACTTTCCTTTTTAATGAGCAAAAGATCAGTACTATGCTACCATATTATCTTTCATATTCTTATATTAAAGTATATTTGCCTATTTTTATTCAAGTCAAATTAAAAATATAAAATTCAAGTTATCAGACTTCTTTTCGCTTCCAATTTAGACAACAGTTTGATCTCACTACCACTACAGTTAAAGCCTCTAAAAATATCTACCTATTTGCAGACAAGCCATGAAAGATTTAAATCAGAAATCAATACAAACATTCAAAAGACTTAAATATTTATAAAACATTTTCACAGATTTTATAGTGACAAATGAAGCATGGGTTTTTAATTGACTTAGATACTAGATATGATTACTTAAATGTTTAAAGATAGGGTTAATCTATCCATTAGTCACAAACTATCGTGTAGGGACTATAGTCTTAACAGAAGCCCATAAACATGTTTTAATTTCTTTTGTAAATTAGAACTAAAAGTTAGCACATAAAGTATTTAACAAACAATATATACCAAGACTGACATAAAATGTAATTGTGTGGTTTTAGTGTAGTTGTGGAGATACACATAAATGAAAAGTGTTTTTAAATTTGCTAAAACAAATCTTACAACACCTGACTCTATATTATCTGACTCTAGGATGTGAAGCCTCAGGAATTTATCCACTGTACTAGATGAGGCTTTCTTCTCTCCAGGTTTTCAGAGGTATTAATCCAATCCTAACCCTTTCACCCTGCATTTTTTTCGTTTACATAGACTGCATTCACTAAGTATTTGGGCAGGCCAACAATTAGAGCATATTGAGCAAATGGTCCTGGATAAAGAGACCTCTCCATGGATTCATTTAAATTATTCTGAAGATGTTACTTTCACGGCTGCTGCAAATCTGCTTTATATTTGTTTTCTATAATAGAAAGTAGAATTAGTGTCTCTTCCTATTTCAAAAATCCTCAATCTCTTTGTAGCAGTCTACCAAGTCACCAGTTTATTCTGTGACTTCAAACCCACAGCATACTTGCAGAGCCAAAATAATAATCATAGTGAAAACCCACAAATCTCAAAACTTACCTAAGGTTATCAGTTTTACTGATTTTCTTCTGGTTCTCTTATTCATCATTTATAACTGTGATAAATGATTTCTTTATTCAAATCATCACAGCTTCCTAAAAGAAATACTCTATATATTCAGTGTCCATCAAAATTCTCAACACAGAAATGGGCATATAAGAGAATAAAATGATTTTTTTCAATGATACTCAAAAGAAATCCTATATCTAATACACAGGATAAATAAAAGTAGAAGGTTCTAGATTAAAACTTGCAGTGAGAGATAGACAGGATGCCAGGATATTATCACTAACCTCTTTAAATACCTTTGCTTAGAAGACATTTCATCAGTTTAATCCGAAGGCCTACACCCTCACCCCAGCTGCACAATGGGTGTACCATCACAGGAGAGACACTTCTGCCTTAACTCAAGTCTCAGTTTCCGTATAGGTAAGATATACACATAAACATATAAAACTATAGTCAGCATCAAATGAACAATTTTTCTTCAGAAAAACTTGGTAAATAATACTTTCAATAAAATAAATAAGTCACATGCGGTGGTACACACCTGCAGTCCTAGTTACTCGTCAGACTAAGGCAGCAGGATCACTTTAAACCACGAGTCTGAGATGAGCCTGAGTAACACAGCCCATCTTACAAATTAAATACAAGTAATAAATTTACAGTAATGACATCACCCACCATTCTTAAATTTCCTAGACCTACCTTCCTTTTTCTATAATTACATTGGTGTCAATCTGACTCATTCTTCTGAATTTTAATGTTTTATATACCAACCATCAACGTACCACACTTGGATTACAGATTGTGGGATAAAAATGTTAAACTACTGCTTTTTATAACGATTCAAATATTGCCTAGTGTATAAAGCGTCTTACAAAGAAGTATAAATTAATATGTCATACATTCTAAACAAATATTTTTATCCTTTAGAACATTTATCTACAAAAGGTCAAATAATAGACTTTGGGGGCCAAAGAATCTCTGTTGCAAATATTCAAAGCTGCCACTGTAGTATGAATACAGCAGAGACAATGTGTAAACAAATCATACAGCTGATAAATGTTTGAGGAGTACATTTACTCTCATTTAAATATTACACAGCATATATGAGTATCAAAACATTACATGATATACCATTAATTTGTACAATTTTTCTATATTTATGCATCAGCTTAGAAGTAAATTAAAAAAATATATACTCCCAGCGGAATTGCCCCTAAAGGCCATAGCTAGCCAACCCCTGCTCTAGATCTGCTTCAATTTCAATCATTACTGATCCCATGGGTATCTTAACGAAGACTCTAATTCAGCAGGTCTTGAGGGGCGGAAGGGAATCTGCATTTCTACCAATCTCCCAACTGACTAATGCTGAAACTAACTATTCAGAGGATGAAGTGTTTGAGTTGATTTGAACTATTTCAGAGAATGTCAGATCTGATAAGCACTGAGGGAAGACAGGTCCTATCAATTTACCCTCTAGCCTCAATGGCAAGAACAGTTCCTCGCACATGAAACACTATCTGTGCGAGGAACACGTGAATAACACAGATTGCTTCTCCAATAGGTTATGCTTTCTTATATCAGTGTTAGGCATTGCATTATGGGGCTCTTTCTTTATGTTCACCTTAACATTTAACAAATCTAGCAGCTTCTTTAATGTGGTAGGTTTTCTATCAAATGTTACTGAGTTAAATCACAGTCTTGGTTCAAGAAGACAGTACAAGCAAGCATTTATGCCACTGAGCTATATCCCCGGCCCAAGAAGACAGCACATCAGTGCACTGTTATTTACAACTCTGTCTCCAGGCTCTTCTTCCACGTCCATCCATAACAATCATCTTTTGCTTGCTTAAGTAGTCTACATTTCCGGTACCTCAGACCCTTGTACATAACAGACTGCTTTAACTGCTAGAAGCATCTTCTCTGCTCCTTCTAATCTAAACATAATTTTACCTCTTCAAAAAAACAGTACAGAGAGTAAATACATATCCTTTTCCCTTCTCGACATCCTCCCACTACAAATGAGGTTCTCTATGTTGGCATTATGTGTCTTCCTCAAGCACTTATAATGTTTTATAATTTTTATTTGTAATCTCACTTTTTAAAACTCAACTTACTAGAAGGTAAATTCCTCCTGATTAAGAACTGTTTTCAGCTCATTTACCACTAAATCACTACCAGTTAGCTTAGTTCGATATATTTAGGCAAAGATTTATATTACTGACAGAATGAGCATATTTTTATTTATAGACCACTTCCTATTTTTAGAAGGCAGATACCTCTTACAGTGTCTACTCAGATTGAAAACACTGCCCTCTAGGGGGGACTGCAGCACCCTAATTTATACTTTATGATGTTGCCTTTTAGGTTACAGTTGATTAGAAGAAAAGCAGACATGTTCCATATTCTCTTGAGATTTTTCAAGTAAGGACTGGACTCTGGTCCCTATATGATTGTCATACTACTTGATTAATTAAAAACAGTGGTCGATGACTATCTCTGATCAAATATATCTAAAAGCAACGAAAAATGTGAAGCAGAAAGAAAGATGTAGACAGAACAAGCACAGAAGATGAAAGAGTAATACCGCAGCTTCTCCCGGTATTATTGGAGGTGGATTCTAGTTTTGTATGAAGTCAAGCTATTCTTTGGAATTTCGGGAATTAATCCAATATTCTCCCACATTTCTGTTTATGGATAGATTGAAATGATTTTCTGATATTTACCAACAAAGAAATGTTAAAAATAAGATAAAGATTTTCTAAACAAATGATCTAGTTTATGTAGACAATAAAGGTGAAAATATACCCAGAAAAATGTGTCAAAATTGCAGAAGGGATAAGTGTTATACTGAGTTTTAATATAGTTTTTAACGCCTAGAGTTTATTAAGAGTTAAAAACTTCAAGTTTTTAACACCTAGAGTTTATTGAGTGTATGAGTATTATAAAATAGTTTATATTTTTTAGTGGAAAAAATCACTATCAGCAAATAATTGTATGGAGACCAACAGGTCCTAAAACTCTTTGGGGAAAATTGTGCCCAGTAGACTGTTCCAAATTTATTGAAAATACCTTATGCTAGGTGGTTAGCCCTGAGTATATTTTAAATTAAAAGTTAAAACTTCTATAATAAAAATTTCTTTAAAACAAGAAACAGAATGGAAGGAAATGCTATCCAATATTTAGAGTACAAATTAACTTGAGAAGAGTTGAAAGATAAGAAATTATCACCGGAAATGGAATCCTATCACTCAAACATACAAAAAAGACATAAAATAAGAATTTCCTAAAAGCCAATCACTTTAAAACGATTCAAGTCTGGTCACTCCTTTACCCAAGTATTTCTACTTCATTTTTTAATGCTAATTGAGTTACCACTTTTATTAGGAAATTAAAATATAAATGACAAAAGCTTAGCAGTTTTTTATAGCCCAATTCAAAGTATCCATTATTCTCTAAAAAGCAAATGAAAATGTCAAAAACATTCCTGCTGTAGATATTTAGTTGTTTTCTGCCAAATTAATGAAAAGAAAATATTGCACTCTGAATTGGTTAATTACCATGAATCCTTCTGCAAAGGGCTCCTGCTTGCAAAATTGAGCCAGCTTTACTTGGCGCAATGCCCTAATATTCATGGAGACTAGACTATAGGCTCCACCGTACTGGAAATACTTAGTTTTTGGCATCTTTCATCAGCTTACAAACCATCAGTCTTAATCACTATAGACATTCAGCTGTCTGAAGTAAACAGGGTAGAAAGCACCTGCATTTAATAGGGTTGTACCACATTCTGCTCTTTAAAATTTTAAGAGCTAGACTTAGAATACAAAATGAACAAGAATACTCTAATTTGTATATCTTGTAGAAAACAGAGCTATGTCAACAAAAATCCTCACATGACAATGCTACTTCAAGGCAATCCCCTAGAAGGAAAGCAACTTCAAGCAAGGGTTAACTTGGAGTTCTTTTTCCTCAGTTCTACGCTATTATTTAAATAAAGCTATTTCAGGTTTAGGTCTGTAAGGACCCCACACAGATCTCACATCTCCTTATATCCTAGTATGAGATAAAAAGCTGCTGATTTGCCAACTTCATATCTGATTTTAAAATAGTATTATTCAAATTTAATCTCATTTTTCCTTTCTCCCTACTCATGCAATTCCCTTCCCTATAGAAATTACAAGGTCTTTTCCCTTTATCAGATAACATGTTGGATATACTTCTTTAAAATAAGAGAAAAAGTCTATCTCAACTTCTTGGAAGATACATTCCACCAATCCTTCTATTTGGGAAAGCAGAGATAGAAATGAGAAAAGAAAAAATAAAACACTCTTTCTCCCTCCCATCCTCTAGTTTTCCTCTCTCTTCCTCTCTCTCTCAGAATAAAATGGAAGATCCTGAAAGAAAACAGCCAAGGATAAAACGAGGAATATAAGTTGGCTTCTGCTGGATATTTTCAGGAGTAAGTGTCCCTGGCCCCACTGAGCCACTTTCATTAGGAAATGAGATGCCATTAGTAGCTCCTAAAAAGGTCACTCAGCAACAACTACAATATTCATATACTTCCACATGTAAGTAATATGGCATATACAAAATTAAAATTAGTAAGCATACTATTTTAGAACTGGCAACATAATTCCTATAAATTCCTAGCTAAAAAAAAATCCTTAGAAGACATTAATTAAATGTCTAAGCTTTTAGAGTATGACATACTAAATCAGTACCTATCTTTAAATAAATTGGGGTTAGTCACAGAGATACTCAGGATGCTTAAAGGGTTTAGAAACTACAAGAAAAAGCTGTAAAAACAAAAGGCAGACCAAAAGAAATCAGGAACAATGAAGAGATAGGACAGAAAATGTACCAAAAGACAGACCTAGAATAAAGAATACCAACAACTATATTAATAAATGTAAATGATCTAAATATTTCAATTAAAATGTAGAAATTTACAGACTTCTAAAAAAAAAGACAAAACATGCTGCCTTTGAAAAATACAATGTAAACACAGACATACACAACTTAAAAGCAAAAGCATTAAAAAAAGATATGCCATACTAACTCCAGTCAAAAGAAACCTTAAGTGGCTACAACAATATCAGAAAAAAAGACTGATTTGAGAATGGAATTATTAGCAAAGATATAAAGAATAACTTCATAGTGATAAAGTCATCAGTTTATCAAGAGAATGGAATAATCCTAAATTTCATATACCTAATTAGAAATCTTCAAAATATATGAAGGAAAAGCTGGTAGAAATCAGAGAATACGCTGTTTGGACCACAAAACAAATCAAATTTAAAATAATTCAAGTCAAAATATGCTACCCATTCACAAACGATTGAATTATAAAATAATAACAAATAAAAACCTCTGGAAAACCCCTAATATTCTGGAACTAAAGATATTTCTAAATTACTAAAGGAGCAGAGGAGAAATCAAAAGATTCAGAGGTATTTTAAATTTAATGAAAATAAAAACACACCATATAAAAATTTGTAGGTTGTCACTAGGACAGTATATTAAACGCCTGCATTAAAAATGTAAAAAGGTCTGGATATCCTTTGCTCCCACCCTAAAAAAGCAGAAATGTAGCAAATTAAATCTAAAGTAAATAGGAGAAAAAATATGGATCATATCAGAATTCAATGAAACAGAAAATAAAAAGAAATCAATGAAAACAAACTCTCATTCCTTTAAATGGTCAATGTAGTCGATAAACCTTTAGACAGACTGATCAGAAATTAAAAGGTGGAAATTAGCTACTACAAGGCTGACAGTGACACCACTACAGAATCTGCAGATACTATGAGAATATTGTAACAAATTTATACCAACAAGTAACAACTTCAAAGAGATGATCAATTTCTTGACAAACTAAAATTACTTAATTTCACTTAAGAACAAATAAATAATATGTATATACCTACATCTATTAAAGAAATTGTAGTTTAAAACTCTCCCAGAAGGACAATTCCAGAGGCAAATGCCTTTACTGTGAATTCTATGAAATATTTAAAGAAGAAATAATACTAACAATACTAGCAATTTTTCCAAAATAAGAGAATAGTGGAGACATAATTAAATCATGTCTTGACGTTTTACATCAGAATCGGTAACTTGCTCAGTTTTTCTTGGTATGCGAAGCTGTTCTCTCTTACTCCTTATCCTCTGTTCTCCATTATTTCATGGAAAGTATTCTTACTTCACTTTTTACTTGAAAATAATGATCAAGAAACAAGGTAAAATAGAAAATTTCACTAAAGCATACAGTTATTAAGCTTGATTATTATCAGTACTTTTTTCACATCAAACATCCATTACGTATGCTTAAGTTTTTAGTCATCAATGAAAAGTATGTCCTGGATCCTGTTAGTGAGAAAACATTGACAGAGCTCTTTTGAGATCATGAGGCTGTTCTTCTGCCCTGTTCCCATGTGGAGAGCATGTTTCACAGCTCTTAGACCAACCTGTCACAATAACGATTTTGAGAAATATGATATAATGTCTGCCACATCCAAACACCTAAACATTGAAAAAAATATCTGAAGGCTACAAGTGAAACTAAGCTTGTGTGGGGTAAGAACCAAAACCTAAATTGGTAGTCCTCAAACTAATTAATGTCAGACTCCCACTATTATAAACTCCTGTTAGGAAGGTGATCAGATCAGTACTTACATTCCCTGTTCTGTCTTCTGCAAGGGCTTATTAAGACACCACAACATTGCAGAGAGGAAAATATTTTTCAACATATACTATGAGACACGAAGTATACTGAAACCAAAAATAGCCATAGATATTACACAGAAAGGAAACTATACACACACCAAGATTCTTCATCTACAAACCCAAAAAAGGTGACTCTAACAATATCTATAAAGGACACTACATCAAGACTAACTAAGTAGGGTCAATGAGGACTTTAAAGGTAAGTAAAGGTTTCAAGGCTGACTTAAATGTAATTCATACTGAGGAATTTAAAAATGAAAATATAATGATTAAAGAGGCCTTCATGAATAAAAACAGGGAGGCTTCAAGCAGAGAAAAAATTTGGACATGTTGGATTTAACATCTCTGTGGATGAAGTTGCTCACTAAAATCTATAAGGAGAGTATGGTATTCAAGAGGTCTATGCAGACTTTCTTTATCTAAAAAAACGAAATGTTTACTTCGTGAGGATTATTTTTAGAATTTAACACAATACTGTGAAAATTTACTTATCATAACATCCGATTTATAATGGGAATATAAAAATAAATGGCACTTATAAAGTATTTGAAACAAACCTAACGTCCATTTCTGATAAAAATTCTCAGAAAAGTAATTTCTTCAGCCTAATTTAAGAGGCAGGAAACACTTGCAGCTAACAACGTATGTGAAGGTAAACAAGTGAATAGTTCTACTCCATGATGAAGACCAAGCTACAGATGGTTATTCTTATTACTTCTCTTCATGTTATGCTGGAGGTTTTACCTAGTGTAATCAGGGACAGAGAGAGACAGAGAGACAGAGACAGAGAGACAGAGAGAGACAGAGAGAGACACGGGGAGAGAGAGGCCTAAATTTTAAAAAGGGAAACTCTCTCACAGCATGATCTTCCATATAGGAAATCTGACAGAAACCATAACTACAAGACCTAGAGAGTATAACAAAGTTTTGCAATAACAGATCAATATTCAAAAATCGATTGATACATCTATTTACTAGCAACTAAAAATTAGAAGTTGTAATTCAAAAAAGCAATACTATTTACTATCCCATCAACCAATACAAAATACTTAGGGATAAATCTGGCAAAAGATACGCAAGACCTGTATGCTGAAAACTATAAAAATACTTCTAGGAAAAGTGAAAGACCTTAATAGAGATATATAACTTGTTCATGGGTTACATGGCTCAATACTGTTAAAATGTCAATTCTTCTAAAACTGATCTAAAAATTTCACACAGTCCAAATCCAAATCTCTTTTTCTTAATTTCACACAGAAATGCAGAAGACTTAGAACGGAGGGGAAGGAGAGAGTAGAAGAAAGGGAAGGACAGTGGAAGACAGGAGATGAAAGGGAAAGGAACAGGGAAGGAAAACATAACTGATTTGAAGACTTACTTTAAGTCAGCAATAATTAACACAGTATGTTATAATGATGACTAATACACCAGTGGAAGATGGAATTTCAAAATTGATCCATACATAAGTAGGCAACCAATTTTCAACGATGACACAAAGGCAACCCAACAGTCTTTTAAATAAATATTGTTGAAATACTTGGATGTACACATGTGCCTATATTAGTAAATTACTGAAGAAATAAAGGAGAAAAGAAAAATATTTCTAATACAACAATTTCACATAGTTTATGGAGATACTCATCTCTAGGACACGGCATAATTTGCTCTTCTGTACCTCACCTTATTCCCTAGTCCTTGAGCATGGGCTATCCTCAACTAATTTGTTTTTAAAGAACATAATATAGAAAGGATGAAAAAGATTAATTTTACATTGTAGAAACCTGGCTAACAACTCTTTAAGTCAGATAATAAGCATACCAGTGATAAGATGGAGAAATTATTAAGCATCAGGGCAGATGTAGGAGATATAAGTGTTAACCACAATGTGGAATCTTGTAATAAATTCAAGAACAGAAAAACTGGTATTAGAGGAAAAGCCAGTGCAATCCAAATAAATTCTGAGGTGTAGTTAATAGTAACATACTAATTTTGGCTATTTAGTTCTGACAAATCTACCATACTTATGTAAGACAAGATTTTAATAATAGAAGAAAGTGGATGAGGGTTTATGGGAACTCTCTGTACAACCTGCACAGCTTTTCTGCAAATCTAAAATTATGACAAAGTAAAAATTTCATTTATAGAAATGGGTTATAGCTTTAAAAATAAAAACTAAAGTCATAAAACTTCTAGACTATAAGAAAAAATATTTGACCTTGAGTTAGGCAAATTTTATTACACACAATCACAGCAGGACAATATAAAATTGATAACCTGGACTACAGAAAAATTAAAAATTCTTGCTCTTTGAAAGGCAATGTGTGGAAATGAAAAAAAAAAAAAAAGCAGACTTAAGATCTACAAAGCATCCATCCAATGAAGGACTTATATGGATAATATACATAAAGAATTCTCAAACTCAATAATAAAACCTGATTAAAAATTGGGAAAACCTTTGAAAAAACACCAGAAAAGATCTACAAGGAGCAAATAACCACATGAAAAGATACTCAATATTCCCAAACATCAGGAAAGTAAACATTAATACTACAAAGAGAAACCACTACACATCCAATGGGATAACTAAAACTTAAAAGACTTACTATATCGTGTCACCAAGGAGGTGAAGGAACTGGAACTCTCATACAAGGATGGTGGCAGTGTAAAGTGATGCAGACATTTTGAAAAACAGATTAGGTGTTCTTAAAAATTTAAACACATATCTACCATATAACCCAAGCACACTATTCTGAAGTATTCACCCAAATGTGAAGAAAGCATTTTTCCAAAAAAATGTACACCAATGATCATAGCAGCATCAATCACTGATTGTCAATAACTGCTACAATTGATGAATGGATAAACCAGTTGCAGTATATACATATGATGGAATACTATTCATCAACTTTTAAAAATAACTTATTTTTATAGGCAAAAGGTATGGATGAATTTCAAAATAATTATGTGGAATGAAAGAAACCAGACAAAAAGTATACTGTGTGATTTTATTTATAAAATACTTTGAGAAACGTAAACAAATCTACTGACAGAGCAACAAGTACACGATTTTGGTATTGGGATGGCTGGGGCAGACAGATGCAGAAGAGAAAAATACAGGACACGGGAAAACTATTGAGATGACAGTATAGTCATTGTTAACTTTGATTGTAGCAATTATTTCAGAAACATACTATACCAAAGCTTTTTAAATTGCACACTCCATGTGCATTGATCATATGTCAAATATACCTCAACAAAACTGTAAGAAAATCAACAATCACAAATTTAAAAAAAAACCTTGGAAAGGAATTTTCAAAAAAGGAATGGTGGCTTTTGATGAATTGCTGATAACACAGCAAATTAAATATGCATTAGATTTGAATTTATGAGAGCTACTATGCACAGAGTAGAAATTAAAGGGAAGTTGCATCAACTACACTAATGGAATACACTGACAACTGAAGCTGACTCCTTTGTAAAGCGAAGCACTCTCTGTCAGAAGAAGAGTTTAAACAGAAACTAAAACTCAACTGTTCAGTGAGGAACTAGGAGAAATTCCCACTTGGGATAAGAAGCAGTACTTCTCCATCTTATCTGTGCTAGTTAGAAAAAAAAGAATACTCAGTGGCACAGAGCCTGCCTGGCAAGCACAAGGTCCTGAGTTCGATTCCCAGTACAAAAAGAAAAAAGAAAAACAGACTAAATAGTTCGTGCTTTGATAGAAAGCTAACTCTATTCATTAATATCAAACATTTTGAATAGTTTTAAATAGGTCAGGGTATATGAACAAGGCTAATAAATGCACCATATTAGTGAATAATCAAGTTATCTTTTATATAAGGAAAGCAGTAAGAAAGCTTCAAAGATAAAACAATTTTATAATGCTTTTGTCCTTTTATTTGTGTTTACCACAAATTTCTTGAAGAAGCAAGCCTTTATAATATTTACTATAGAATGCTAAGTATTTAGGGTTTAGTGTTAATAGCAGTAGCTATCAACAACTGTATTCAATTTTACAGATCTAGAAATTTAAGCAAGACATATCTTTAACATATAAAATTTACAAAACAATATTTAAGATAGGCACTGCCAGACCTGGTGGCACCTGCCTATAATCCCACCACCTGGAGGCTGAGAAGGATCACTGTAAGTTCAAGGGCAGCCTGGGCTACAAAGTGAGTTAAAGGGCAGCTGGATCTGTATAGTGAAACCCTGTCTAAAAAAAGAAAAAAAAGAAAAAAACAGGCACTGTTTTCACTTTGCAGATGGCAAATCTTAGACTACAGGAAATTTAGGTATCTTCAGACTACAGATCTACACTCAAGTTTCTGACTCCATAGCCTAATGACACAAATGCCCCCTAGCTCACTGAAGAACAACTGGTCACCTAATGCCACCCAATCATCACTGTGTACATGCTTTCATTCCCTCTCTCAATATTGCCTATAATCCTATCCATTTCATGTTTTAAAAATACGAATTTTCTCATGTTACTCTAATTTCAATTGCTTCAGGCCCTTTGATTCCTCACACATAAATGACACTTGTCAACATGATGGACAGGAAATCAACCTCTCCATCTACTTCCAATTACCTGTATGTACTCTAGACATACTCAAATATTTTATAATCCTTTCAGAAGTACATGTATTTATACGCACCACTCTCAATTTCCAAGTTTTTCTTATTTTGGCTTGGTGAATGAACTCATCCTTTTCTAAGTTTAAATGTCTTCACTTTTTTGAGACATTTTTTACATTGCACTCAGTTACATGCACCCCTTACTTTATATTTATACTGATAATTACTTATTTTTAGTTTGTTTCCAGCAAACTTCTGTCTCTTCAAAGACAGATCCACTCACCCTTGTATCTCTAGTTCCCAAGTGTAATCAAATGCAATCAAATGGATATAGCAACTAGTGTCTGAAATTAAAGTTGTTTGGGGGAGTATGTATAACAAATATACTAGTTGCCACAGTTAAAATATATACTATACCTTATTAATTCTACTTCATCCCTAATTATATATTAATTGAAAACATTATTATCTTCCCTACTTAATTATGCAGTCTACAGTTTATTCAATCACAAATAAGAGTAATATATAATTCTGCAAAAATTAATTCTCAACAGTACATAACGGCTGGAAACCGGGAGACCTGTGCACTGCTGTGATTACTTGTCAAGAAGAAGCCAGAAGAATAACCTCTTTGTTTTTTTTTGTTTTGTTTTGTTTTGTTTTGGTGGTACTGGGGATTGAACTCAGGACCTTGCACTTGCCAGGCAGGCACTTATTCCACTGAGCTATATCCCCAGCCCAAGAATAACCTCTTTGTGACCTCCTCCCACAAATAAAACTATTCAAATTTTACTGTTTCAGGATGTAACCTATTTAGTGCTCTCCTACTGCAGATAATGAGACATCAAAAAATAAAAAAACAAAAGAAAAGAGAATAAGCTAACTACTATCATTTAAACTTTCAGTTTCCTTCCCTCTTCAGCTCTTTATGATTTTTAATTTAAAATATTTTTATGCCTGGCCAAAAAACTTTGATTAGTTTCCTCAAATGAGTCTAAATAAAGTGGGTACTTTGCAGTACATTTGGGCTTGAGGGGTTTCTTTTATCACCTTGTTCTCTCATTCGAACCTGATATGGAAATAACTGAGCTTCTTCTTGGACACTGCTGTTTAATGCTAAAATCACGGCAGAACTAATTATTTTTAAAAATGTAAAATAAGATGATACTAAAAAAAGTTAAGAGACTTTGAGAGTCATTGGAAAAATTGTTTTAATTATATGAGACAGGTTCTAAACCAACATTCTGAGTGAAAAGAAAGCATTACTTATTCAAGGAAAATGCCTTCCCTAAAGAAGCAATGCATGTTTGGAGCCCTTAGTCTATGCAATTAATGCCTTATACATGTATATTCAAAAAAAAACTTTGATAATTTTCATGTAAAATCCTACCTCATTATAGCAATATCAGTTTTATTTACTCTAGAAAAGATTCCATTCTGAAGAACTAAAATATCGTTATAGAAACACTTTTTTTCCCTTTATAGAGAAAAAAACGGAAGTGCTCTGTAAGTACTAAACAGTCTACAGCAATGGACTTTCCTTCAAAAGGACAAAAGAAGGTGCAATTTTAAACCGCATTAAGTATAATCATTTTTTCTGAAACATGAGAGTAAAATGTGAACAGAAGGATTTCAGAGCCAAGCAATACAAAATTTGGAAACTACAAAACGAAAAGATAAAAATAAAAACTTTAGGCTAAGACATTCATGAAACAAGAGAAGATTATTTCCCAAAAGCTGAGACAATTTTTTCAAATTAGTCTGAGAACCCAGGATATGCAATTTGTTTTGATTTTCCCCATTAGCATCTTCAAGTTTACTCCTACATCTTTCAGAAACACAAAGGTTAACATAAGGAGATACTGAGTTTTTAAAACTTATTGTGATCTTTCAAGGGAATCATGGTTCTGCCTCCTCTAAAGACCTTTGTGTCTCCTGCATGAGAAGATACTATTCCATAAAAGGAAAGGACATTGTGCATGAATTAAGTAAGTATGGTTCCAGAGGATCAGAATCTAATTACATAAACTTTCCCTACAGGTGGATATAAATTTCAGAAATCTCATCCTTAAAGGCTAGCAAGTGTTTTTTTTTTTTTTTAATTATACTAAAAGTCCCCTGTCCGCTTGATGTCTCTGAACAATTTTAATCAGGCAGGCTTATTACAATCCGTCTCATAGACAACCTAACAGAGCTCTCAACTACGAGGTAATGGGAAGACAAGGAACCACAAGCATTTTTATTAAAAGGAAAAAATGGCTAGCCTAGAGAGCTGGGTAGCAATAAAGCAAAATTAAATCATTCCTTTCCTTCACTTACCCTACTTAAATTCAAGAACTACAGACATATAATTAATTTGCTTTTGAGATTTACTCTGCAAATATAAATGTACCATCTAAAAATATTACCTTCATAAACATCAGTAGTTTTATTCTCATTTCCCATTCACAAGTGGACTAATACACTAACAACTGGCTTGCCAGAGTGTAGAACAACTCCAAAAAATTAGCCTCCCCAAGATTTAAAAATCACTCTCTGCAGTCTGTAAAGATTCTGACAAATGGTCCAATTCACACTGTTAAGTGGTCATTAAAATAACTAAATAATCCCATCCCCAAGCCCACTTTCCATATCGCCTGTCTCCATGCCTTCTCTCTCCATTCTGAGGCCCTTCCAAGGTAGGCAATGACCATAACTCATTTTTCAGGGCCTTGAGCTACAGAAATGAACTGCTACCATTTTAAATTCCTTTTCTTAACCAACTACACCCAGAACCTCCGAAAAGTACTGAGGGGTGCCCTGGGTGCTGAGTTTTTGCAACTGCCTGCTTGGCTGTCTCTCTCTTTACCCCCAAACTACTCGGAAATAAAATGATGTTATGGCCAATTAGTAACTACGTGGTTTGCACTGTGTTCCCATCCCTCTGTGCTAAACAGTATCCTCCCTCAAAGAGTTGATGTAAAAATTAAATGCCAGTAGATGAGAGGGCAGTATCTAGCATACTGGAGACATGATAAATTCAATTTGCCTCTGCCACGTCCCAGATCTGTTTGACCATCATCTTCAGTATCTCCACTGAACCCCAAATAAAAAGTTCTGGCATGTTTCCTAGCAACCTTTGTCAGCTCAGCACACCAGCAATCCTTCACCAGAACCTGTACACATTTTATTATTTTCTTATCTTTCCATGCAGCTCCATCATACCTAAGGCTTCCTAGTTAGTTCCATCCTAGGGTTCCCTGGGCATCTCTGCCTCACAGTTATGCTGCACAATGCACCAGAGTTTATGCATTTCTCAGAGAGCCTTCACTTGCCTCTGCTTCAGGTTTTATCACCTTCTGGTTCTTTTCCTCATGAATGCCACATTTCTTACTTATTGAAACTGTACACTGTAAGTCTATTTGACACTGACGTTTGACTATTGAACAACAGTTGAAAAGATTCTTTATACTTTAAGAAAAATATAATGGATTAGATAAAAAATGTTGATATAGATTAGAAAAACATATCTGCTTAATTCTTGAAAACCAACTCTGTTTCTTTACATTTTATATATTTACCTGTCAGATCCAGTGATTCTACTGACCTGGTGCTTGACAAGCTTTAAAAACACAACTTGTTTATTGAAATGATCAGAGTAAGACAAAATACCTGCCTAGCAAGGTAGTGCAAAGACTAAAATTAAAACATAAGCTTCCAAATGTTCATCAGTACTACTAAGATTACAAATATAAATTCAAAAATTCCTTTAAAACCTTTAGAAAGAAGAGTTGCCTGATCGATCTGTAAATATCCTAAGTTAGTATATTCTCAATTCTAAAATCAGCAAGGCAAAATCTGTAATAGACAACGTTAAGAACAAAAACAAAATCAGTGAGGTAGACCATCCAGATATTTTCACAATACTGAAAATATTCTCACAAATACTTTCACAATACTCTCTTTTTTAAATTTGTTTTTCTCTTTCCTTAAGAAAGTACTGTCTACTGGTCCTCTGTTGGAAACACACACTGAAAACACTTAGGGATGGAAAGAAAGCGCTATTCATCAGGTAAGTGAGCGCTACATGTGTTTCCACAGACTCTGCGCTCGGTAATTTTCCTAATGGAGCATAAAGTCCTTCCAATATCCCAGAGTTAATCTCAACCTGTTTCAAATTACTATGTTTAAAAGTTTTGCATCAGGTTTCCTGGTCAAGGAGACAAACACACACAAATTAAGTGACACCGAAGACAGGTATATTTCTAAACAGCAACAAAAGAATAATAAAATTTCCTACACTTTACCTTTAAAACTTCCCAGTAGCATTTCATTCAATTAACTGAGGCAAAATTTACACTCTATAAATTAAAAAAAAAAAAAAAACTCCTGGAATGATCTAATTTAGTATGAACCGGAATAATGGCTCAAGCTTTCTTTTTCACTCACTACTTGGTTTTTAAAGAGCTGTAATTAAATCTGGCATTCAGATTTTGGTTTCTAATATTATCTTTTATAACAGGAACTTCAGCTCATTGGAGAATGACCAATTCTAGAAGTATATACAGTAGGAATAGACAGCTGAATCTGAAGTATGCTGTAGTATCAGCAAGTGTTCAGTAATACAAAATCACAACGATGAGAACAGCACAGAGATCCCACTGCACAAAGCTGAAACAATTTGGGCCATGAAATAAAGAGGTATTGAATTATAACCTAATAATCCTATAGTCAAAGAATTTGTAGTTATACAATTAAAGGCAAATCCTTTGTGCAGAAGTACTCCAAATCTTTTATTTAGATAATGCATTCTTGAAGAGGTGGACCATAACTTTCTACTCCTTAAATGTGGCCTGTACAGCACACAATATAGAAAGCATACAATATGGAAAAGAGAGGTAAATAACTTAATGTGGAAAAACTTGTCAATAATAGCAGGAATGGAAAATATTGTATATGAGAACCCTGTGCTTTCTGGGAATCTAAATCTATTCTAAAATTAAAAAGTGTATTTTTAAAAAAATCATTTACTACCATTGCTTTTCTGATATTTGCTGCCTAACCCACCTGTAGAATCTCTGTCAAAAACAATTCTTTTTAAGATACTAGGGATTCAACCCAAGCCCCTTGGACTTAGCTACATACCCAGCTCTTCATATTTTGAGCAAGGTTTAAATTGTCCAGTCCAGACACAAAATTGGCAATCCACTGCCTCTGCTTCCCAAAGTTCTGGGATTATAGGTGTGTGCCACCATGCCTGGCTCCTAACTAAACTATTTGTACTACTTCAATTGTTTACTGTTTCACAGGACTCTAAAATTGAGGGGTCACATGCACTTCAGTACAATGGAAAAAGAGGCCTTGTCCTTTATCTGTATTCTACTCTAAATGCAACTACACACGTGACTTAAATCATCAGTTTCCTCTTCTGTAAAGTGGGGATGGGGACAGTCTTGGATACCCCAGGGGAACAAAAGCTGCTGATGAGGGCCTATCTGCATTCTTAAAACTGAATCTCTCATCTGCACCCAGCTCTAGTCTTTCCTGGTTTGACCAACTCAGGCCTCAATCCAATGATAAATCTGGTTACTTACAGGACATTTCTTTGGAATTGATGCTCAAATAGCATTTTGTTGTTGTTGTTGTTGTTTGCCTGTTTTGTTTTCTGTCTTTGGATTCTTGGTTTTTGTATTTTTTTGTTGTTGAGAGGATTAACTGTCTGACCAATTTTGCATGTCTGTATATGGGTTCATAGATTTACACTTCGAAGATATCAATGGATAAAGCAATAACCACTGTTGAAACCATGTCACCTTGTCTATAGATCAGTTGTGATTGTACTATTTTTTATGCTAATTGGTGTCTGTTTGTTAATATGTTTTTGTACTTTTATTTTTTAAAAAATAAATAAATAAATAAATAAATAAAATAAATCAATTCCTGTTAACACTATCTTTAGAATAAAAATCACAAATTAGATACACTTATTGTCTCCACATAGTAGGGTAGGAGGCTAGAGTGGGAAAGAGACATGCTTTGCATTGTACTACTGGGCTATGTGAATTATTTTCTTACTATGTGCACACTTTCCATATTTAAAATCACAGTATGATAGCAACAACAAAACGCCAATATTACTCAGCAATGAGTACAGGTTTCTGATTTCAGCCTTTATATCTACTATGTGTTACCCCTTTTTAACATTACACCAAAGCAAGAAATATGGATCTAGGAGATATGGCTCCAGGTTACTCTAAAATGATTTCAAGTGATTGTATACAAAATCAGCTGTTTCAAAATATGAGTTCAGGAGCCAGGGATATAGCTCAGCAGCAGAAGTGCCTGCCTGGCAATCACAAAGTCCTGAGTTCAATTCCTCTTTATATATATGGATGCATATATATACTCTCAGATCAAAATGACTAAGGATAGAACATAACCCTATTTACTGGTTACTTAACCTTACTAAACCAGCCTCTTCATCTTAAAATTGGAATAACAGTATTCACAACTCACAAGACTGATAAGACTGATAGCAAGATTAATTAAAAGTACATGTAAACCCCCCACCCTCGGGGCTAGCCTATCTATTGTAGTCATTATCAATATAAGTGGAAGTCTGTGAGTTCCACTCAGACATATCCTCTACGCAGCTATGGATTGAGACGCAGTTTCCAAGTTAGGTCACCCCTCAAGTGCAGCTGTTTTTTAGCAACTGTTATTCCTGGTTTTCTCTATAAAATAAGTATTTATCACTAAATGTTAGCACGACAAGTATTTCCTCCTCGGTCCAAATGTTCCAAAGTAATAGATACAAAAGTCACATGTCTGTAGAGCTGAATAATTCTTATGGACTGTGAAATGAGCAAATTCTGACAATGCTTAAAGAGGTACTATCTAAGTTTTTGGGGGGGATTCATCCAGAATATACACGTTAAAAACTTTAGATTACATTTGCATCCTGGCTTCTGTCTCACTGAGCTGCAAAATGGCATGTCATCCTTTTACAAGGCCACAGAGTTTGAGACTATTGGTAACATTTAAATAACTTTAATAAAAATACATATAAAAGCAGTCCATATCAAATCTTAGTGTTCAATGACTATTTGAGTAGATTTTGTATGTATAAAAACTTGAATAAGTAGTAGTACTACACATATGCCTTCCTAAGTTATTAGAAATATTGTTCTTTCCTATAAGTTTCAAAAAAGTAGTTATGAAACGTATTTCACTCCGATTTTCATTTTATCTTACTTTTTTGTATATTACTTTGATAACTATTTTAAAGAAAAAATAGAAATGATACAGAATTTCAAAACAAGATGATAGAAAATTAACAATGGATATTATATTGCATATTGTTTTCAAAGTAGTTGCTCAGATTACTAGATACAGGCATTTGAAATTGAACAAGATAAGTACTAACTGTTGCTTTCAACTAACAGAAATTAGTAGTACAATTATCTTAGCTATCTTGTGTATATATACATATCTTCTTAAAAAGGCATTTCAAAAGTAGTGTATTTCTACTTAGAGGGTTGTTTCTGTGTTTGCAAGGCTTTACATATTTACAACAGATAACACATGACAGCAGAAACAAAGGTGTACAGTATCTGTATGCACTGGAATGTAACTGAAGACAGTTTCTATTTTACCAAATGATATATCTGAAAATCTTTATGTTTTCTAGTGCTTCAGGGTTTTGCCATATGATTCCTTAAAATTGCTTCTCCCTTCTGAGACCATATATAAGAAAAAAAAGCTCAGATAAAATTGAAAACAGACCAGGCTACTCAGTTACTACCAGGCAGTCAAAAAGCATGGACCCATTATAAAATTTCAGATTGTCCCTAATACCTCAACACTCCAGAACAACTACAAAGAGGTATAAAAATCTTAAGCTACAATAATAAAAATCTAAGAATCGGCTCTTTAAGTAGTTAAATCACTCAGTCTAATAATACCCACTGTTGAGTAACGTTTGTTTTCTCAAATGTTCCATTTTTTACATAATACCTCAGTCTGTAAGGAACTCACATGTATATCAATTATCTAATACTGATGAAACCTATGAGAATAATGTCATACAGTTATACTGGGGGTATAGAAATACTAGGATTTCACAAAAGCCACAAAGTTAGTTAGTGGCAAAACTAAGATTCACATCCAAGCCTTCTCTCTTCAGATTTTTTCTATACTCTGTTGTACCTGATTTCCAGAACAAAATTCCACTTTCTCTGCCAAGTCTCGCTTCTTTGACCATAACCTCCCTGCCCATCCACTTGCAATCATTCTTTAGATGGCTTAAGAACACGTTAGCCTCAATCTCAGTCAGCTCCCAACACTACACTGGAGATACCATCCCAAATTCAAGTCAAATAGTCCTCCATGTAAGATAAGCTAATGCTTTTCATTATTTCTAGATAAAGAATAAAATCAGTAAGGTCTTCAAAGACTGAGTGGCTTCACCTCTATCTTTGGAGTGGACACTGCACCAAACTTTCTGTCTTTAAGAATCGCCATACTTGGCCACCCCACAGCACTTTTTGATCATTTTCACCTACTTAGTGCACCCTTCCTTGCCTTCATCAGAGTTTCTCTTCCTTTCTCTTAGATTTCCCTTCTATATGCTCTTTCTCTCATAATACCATGTACCTCTACTTTACTGCACTTCCAATAGCTGTGATTTGTAAGTACAACCCTTGCATTTATTCTGTTAGTGTCTGCCTCCTCTGCTAGATGGTCCTAAGAGTAAGGAGGTCAGTATTTCTACTTGTAACCACTGTCATAGCCTCCATGCTTGGCACGATATTCAGACACACAGATATACAATACATTCTCTTATAAACTGAATACAGAAGTAGACTAATTCTTTCAGACTTTGAATACTTGAAAAAACTTGGTATTCTGATGTTTCTACACATAAACACACACATGAAAATTAATTTTAATAAGAAACTACTCTGATTCTTTGAAATATCCCTTTTCTGACAAAATATCTGGGTACTCTTAAAATCTAAAACCCAGGCTATAGGTGTACCTCACTGGCAAGCACTTGCCTTGTATTCATGAGGCTCTAGATTTAATCACACACACACACACACACACACACACACACACACACACACACCTAGAAGCCATATATAAACACCACGGTTTCTTCTTATTAGTACAGAGAGACTGTATTTCTTTTGAAAAAGTTTACACAGGTGGGCTAGTCTGTTTGTGCTGCTATAATGGAATATCAGAAGACTGGGAATTTCATAGAGAAATTTATTTCTCATTGTTCTAGAGCCTGAGAAGTCCAAGATCAAGGCACTGAGAAGGTCAGTTGTCTGGTGAGGGTTCTGTCCTGCAGCAGGAAAAAAGGCTGCATCCATACAACACAAAAGGTAGGAGGCAAGCTACAGAATGCTGTGTGAAGCCTATTTTATAAGGGACTTAATCCTACCCAAGAAAGAGCACTTGTGACCTCAGGACCTCTCGAAGATCTCACACTTTAATGTCAGTATTCTGGCCATTAAGTTTTAATACTAAATTTTGGAAGGGACACATTTAAATAGTAGTAACATGGGACACAGCAATGATACTTATAAATTACCAGGTCTTTTCATATAAAATGCTCTTCAATTATGTCTGTTTGATTCTTGACTAGCATAATAATTTGAAAAACTTATACATATGCAGAATTTAACATCAGTAACTATTACAGGCCACCTTAGTTTTCGTCAATCATGTCAGATGACTAAACTTAACCATTGATTCATTCATCCAATCTATTATCTTTAGCTCCCAGTTCTCAGTAATAGGCAAATGTGATAAACTTCTTTAATCCAAGCCAGTGATAAAAATGAATACAGTGAAAAGCCAAGTCACGTCATGAAAATACCTCTCTCCAAGCTGATATTGATTCATTCACCAAGATTTCAACCATCTACAAATCTGCGTGGACTAATTTGACCACCCTAGTTCCTGAAAACATTATGAGAGACCTTCTCCAAAAGTTGGCAAAGTCAGCTTATTTCATCTATACTGGAAAAACTCTTCACAAATTTTACAAGCCACTTCTTTGTGAGCCATGTGGTCTCCAGAGGACCACATCCTTCACAGGTGAGTTCCCATAAACCACCTTGTCTAATGAAGAAAACTCTGAAGTAGAGATGAAACCCACTTACCTTTAAATTCTGAAATTCCACTTTTCCCTCTCTGTTCTTTCTGAAAGTAAAACTCTATCTGCAAGATGATTAGTCTTTCTGCCCTTCTAGAACTGACCATAACTGTTCAAAGATCACATTTACTACCAGCATATTAACTAGTTAACAGCATCAAAATGTTCTCACTACTGCCTCACCTTCCTTAAATTCCCTGGATACTACCAAGTCTCCTTCCCAAGATTTTAATTGTTTTCTTTTGACAGGGCAGTTAAGACCAATCCAGGCATTCCACACCTCTGCCTTGACTCCAGTGTCTAATATTGTCTGTCCCAAACTGTGTGTTTTCATGATGTGAACATATTATGCTGTGGTTCTTAGGAACTTTACAAGCTGCAATGCATTTGAGAATTAAGCCTCCTTAATGCTATTCTCTTAGTTTTACATACTACTTTTGTATTTATCTGTCAACCTTTTCATGTGAGACTTACTTGTGCTTATACTGTATTTCACTTTAAAAACCTCTGCACACTTCATTATTTCAGTGTTTCACTGATTGCCATTATATGCAATTCACCAAAGTAGAACAAAAGATATAATGATGCCTAAGATCGGGTCCCTCTCTTCAAGGACTCCAGAGAAACAGATAGATTAGTAGGTGGGAATATATGCTTCTATATTACCCAGATTTTAAAAAATGTGTTCTGTAAACAGAGAAAATAGCTGAAGCATGAAATACCTGCTAAAGTCTTCATCAAGGAAATGACATTGAGTGGAGATGTGGGAAAGCAGTCATTAGAAGACTGAAAGTTACCTAGGGAACAGCATGTGCAAAGACATGACAACAGGAACAAGTACACAGCTTTCACACAAGAGTGGCTAACTTCTTATGGCTGCCATTTAAGTTGCATGGAGAGTAGCCGCAAGACATGGCCTAAATATATGTAGCCAGTTATAAAAAGGCTTTGTGATCTGGATGTCTAACACATGGGACAAATAAAAAGAAGCAAATACTCTCTATACAGTGCTATGCAGCTATTAGCTGGAGAGTGATAAAGGCAAAATAAGGCCTAGAGTATAATACCAGCAATGAAAACCTAAAGTACATGCACACTCACGCTCAAACAAAATAGAATTTACATGTTGTACTAGAAAACACAGAAAAAGTTTCAGGTTAAATACCTTAGAACACAGTGGGGGCTAACGGTGAGGAGAAACGGGAACAAAGAAAGGATTTTAAGCAAGTCTGCACCTATCTGATGACCAAAAAGACCGCAATGTTTTCCAACATGTAGTGAGGGTTTCCAAGTGTGGGAATGGCAATATCTACTATACTTTTTAAGAAGAAAGTTTGAAGGACACATCCTTCTAGCTATGATTTTGTCTAGAGTTTAAGAATATGGGTTAACTGCCCTTTTCTGCATGTGCTCAGTAGGTTTTTATCATTCTATTAAGGCTAAACTGCCACATCAGTAAGATGGGTATAAAAATTATAATTGACAATGAAGAGGAAGTCTTAACGGGGATAATAGTGACAAATAAAAACACATCTTAAAGTATAAATCTAATTTCATACTAAGACTATTGAAAACACTCTTGTACAATGGTGGAGCCTAAACAAAAATGCTAAAGGTCTGTTCCACTATCTTCTATGTGTGCCAAAAGGAAAGGAATGAGAAATTAAAACAAATCTTCAGTGAGTATGTCTTGCAAACTCAGAGCAGGGATCTCTGTATAAATTTATACAAGCCCTAACACTTCAGATGAATCTTGCATCAGACCGAGAACGGCTTCATCTGTACAAACAGACTTTCTGTAGAACTGTAACTCAACACCATAAGCAATGAGCCAACATTTTTAAATTTCATGAAGCTCCAGTGCCAGGTGACAAGCGTTTGCTGTGACATGATTTATGCAACACATTTCATGTAGTTATCTTAGAATCAAAGGAATTTTACCAAAGGGTTCTCATTCAGATAAACAGGAGTGATTTCTACCCCAATCACATCTGCGAAAAGGGAAAGGCACACATGGTAAGTTCCAGAAGATACTACTGATTAAATTCTCAGAATTCAGGACTGAAAACATGAAACTGGCACACTCACTGGGCACTATTCGATCTGGAAGATATTTTTCACTGGGACTCAAAAAGCTAACTAAAATGCAACTAGAATAAAAATAAATTTTAGAGATAATTTTTTACTTTAGATTTAAAATGTTTCCCACAAGCTACATGTCTTTGGAACATGATTAGGTCACGGGCCCTATACTAATTATGTACTCATCTGTGGACAGGTTCAGTACCTAAATGTGCTGTTAGGAGGTAAGCTGTGGTTGGAGGTACATCCCTGGGACGCTGCTTCCTGGTTTTCAAGGGTTGAGCAGTTTCCTCCACTACATTCCTAGACCATCCTTTTTATGTCTTGGTGCCAGACAAATACAAACTGAATCTGCAAAAAGCCTCTCAAAAAGCCTATATTTAAGTAGTGGGTGTCATGTATTTTGTGCCAGAGACAAAAAAGTAACTAAGGCAGGTAATAAGTTATAAGTTAAATAATATATAACATAATTAACAATACATATTTATGTAACCTTGTTTCCAGAGACACACTATGTGGGCCACATTTTTGTTCTTGGTATGTGCTTCAGTAATCTGACATGGATTCTTTTTCTTCCCAGTCTTCTCGTGTATGACAGCAGCTCCTAGTTACCTGTTACCCATCCCCATCACCTCACCCTACTATATTCCTAACATTCTAGTCAGTGTAAGTTGTATTTTGAAAGGCAGACCACTATACAATTTTTAAGTATGTTACCTGAAGAAGGTAATCTGTTATCTACAGATAGTGCAATTAAGGGTAATAATAGTTCTATACTCAAGAAAAGAAGTTTTTAAATAATTATACAGTAACATGACAGAGGGGAAAACGTTTCACTGAAACAACTTCTCAACTTCAGGAGACACTTCTTTATCAAAGGATTCTCATCTGGGATCTTGTTTTCCTCTATTACCACAACTGGCTTACAACCCAATTTAAATATGAAGACACAATCACCACCTTCGTTTTAAGTCCCGTACCAAACTGGACATAGAAGGGATACAATGAAAACACCTGTAAGTTACATCAATTACTAACAAAAGACATGAAATCTATCCTGGCCTTTAAAAATTATTTTATACTAAAATGTCGAATGTTCTTGTAATGAGATGCAAATTAATTCAGCACCAATTTATGCAGAGAAATGAATGGCTTCCAGTTAAGAACAAATACTGTTGCACCTCAATATTCATGTGTATGAAACTATGTAATCTAATATTAACAATGTCACATGATGGAGTTAACACTGCTAGAATAAAGTCCTTGTCAATAAAGCAATCATCATCCTGACACCTGGTTCTCAAATCTTGTGTATTCATCAAATAAATAAGATAATTTAACACTTTAAAAAACACAAACTTTAACTGTCAATGCTCAATATTATTTCTCTCAGCATTAAACTGGAAATTCACAAGTTGAAGTTGCCATGAGACCTCTTTCATGTCACATGCTCACTTTATTTTTCTGCACTTTAACCGAGACAGGATTTCGTAGAATCTCAAGAGTAGTACCTTCCTGCTCTTTCCCCCTAGACTTAGGAGGAAGGCTCAGGAATAAAACTCACAAACCATACTTTGAACTAACTACATTAAGACAACTAATTGTAAGGTCCACATGCCCACTCTCAAAAAAGAAAATGCTACAAAACTTTTTTGTGCTTCTTACTATTCCCTTGCCATTTCCAACTAAACATGCTTCTGTTTGTGCAGTGGGATAAGATGATACTTCTTTAGATGATAACTTAATCAGTTCCTTAACAACTTATTTTTACTATATGTGCAAAAAGAACCACAAGTGTCCTTCAATGACACTTCAATCATATTCTTACTTGAATATATTTAATGTTCTCACAATTTTACTTGTCAGATTACAATCATAATTTATAAAATTCAACACTTCTCAGTGTTACAACATCATCCCTAAGATTTACTATTTTCTTTCTCTTCATTAATATTTACTTAAAATACACATTATAGTAGTAGTTCCATTGCTCCTTTAACAAAGTAATTTGTAGCTTGACTTTTTATGTTATTCCACAAAGTAAATGCAAATGCAAGTCATGAAGCACATACTTTATAAAATATAATCATACAAAGTATCAATAATACACTTAATGATTTAGTTACACATTTTGACTTATAAATTATATCATTATATAGGTGGTATTTTTTGCAAAGTAAGAATTTAGCAAGGAGAGCATTCTCTGCACCAGAGAGGAAATTGAAGTTCATGCATGTTCCTAAAGGGAAACTGAAAAAAGGATCTATGTAAGCACCTTAAGAAATCCTCTTTTATAGAACTAAAATTTTTCAAGTAACTTTAAATTTTAATTATTCTTAAAAATGCTATATAGTACTTATCAAACCAGGAACCCGCTAGGAGATTTACATGGCATACAGTTTCTCTTCCTGTGGCTTACATTCAAAACTAGACAGACAAAATAGAAGTAAAAAAAGTTTACATAGCTCTTGGTAAAATTAAAATTCTATATTCTTAAATATACAAAGAGAACAAGAAACGTTTTTCACACCAAAACATAAACTGGTTTTATGTTCATCACCTAAATATAACTCACAATTTTTACTCATTTAATCCAATTTTCGAACCCTCCAAAGCAATTTTAACAAATACTATCTCTGATAATAAATGGCATTTGTCATCCTTCAAGTTTTTCAAGGTGCTGTGGATATAGATATAATGGTTTTAACATCAACACGTACAATGCCATTCAATGAAGGCCAGTCAAATTGGTGACTAAACAACAGGAATACATCTCTATCAGTCTTCAGATCTAAAAAGGGTACAATTTAATAACTACTGCACTTTTAGAAATAGTTTATTGCTGGAAAGAAATTTGATTAGAGCAACATTCTTGTGCTACATCAACATCTCAATTCAGAGCAACACAAAAATTACCACTGACAAATCTGTTAAATTGATTAATGAACAAAATGCGGTTTAAAGAGAATCTATAAAAACTGCACAAAATGTTTAAGTGAACAAAAACCAAAAAATACAAGTATTAGTATCTCTCAAATATATTTTCATATATTCCATTTTGTGTTACATTTATACCCAGATATACAATTATTAATTTGCACATCAATTTTCACAAATACTTTTATAAGCGTACTTGCACAAGATATTTTGTTTTGTTTTGATTTTTGGTGTAATCATTTGGAGAAGAACATATGAAAAGTATTACCTTTATCAAATATTAAAATACTTATTTCAGTTATGAGAAATAAGAATAGCACAAGTAAACTTCTGTATTTCCCAATTCACAAGTTTGTATTTACTCTTCCTAATAATAAAAGAGGGGGAATATTCCTCTGCTCATTTTTCTAAGACCAGTATTAACCTGATTTAACAAAAAAAAAATGACAAATATATTATAATAAAATGTACTACAAACAAATATCTCTCCAGCAAAGACAACAAAAATATCTGGCAAAAGTCCTAACAAATCAAACATAGCAAGATAGACAGACAGTTAGGCATGAAGGGATAGACAGACAGACAAATAGATGATATAGGTAATCCCAGTATTCAAGATTGCTTAACCACTCAATGAAAAAAGTACTGGCTCCTCAATTTCAATCAGAAGATTAAAATGGAAAAAATTGAAAAGATGGAATTTTTATATTATGTTAGTTGAATTCTTTATATATTCTGGATATAAGTCTATTCAGAGATGTATCTTATTTTGTTTTGAGAGAATCTTGCTATATTGCCCAGGCTAGCCTCTAAATCCTGAGCTCCTACAATCATCCTGCCTCAGCCTCCTGAATAGCTAGGACCACAAGCACATTGGCTATGATCCCTTTCTTAATTGTGATGATGGTACACTACTCTACATATTTGTCAAAACTCATTAAATTTTATAGCTAAAATTGGTGAATTATATTCAAATTTATTATAACAAGTAAAACCCACTAAAAATTAAAAGTAATCAAATATGCTGAAAACTTATACATTAATGAGAATGTCTAGTAATCTGTCCAGCCAAAAAGTAGTTGCAATTTGTTTGGTTTGAGTAGGTAATAATACAAAAGCTTTTTAAAAATTAAAAATGAGTCGGTGGGAAGGTCTCTCTCCTACTTCTACAATTCCTATGCCTCTTTTTACTTCATTTATTGTCCCAAAGGAGTTTATTAACATAAAAGAGGATCTGCTTACTAATTAAGGTATGAGTATTTTAAAGGAATGATGGAGTAAAACAGAAAAATTATTAACTGAAAATAACATATGGGTCATTATTTTCTAGAAGGAAACTTTCCCCAAACTACTTAGAACTCTTCACTCCTACAAATCAGAGTATCAGTGGTGTGTCAGCATCTTCATGTTCCACTTCTAACACTCTACCAATCCTTTCTACATTTTATGCAAATTTAGTATAAACTATTTATCAATATGTTAGTTAGAAAATCAATAAATATACCCTTAAGCACTACAATTCCTGTTCTCTAGGAGATAATCATACACAGAGAAGGTATCCAAACAGGCCATTTTCATTATTAAGACAAGACATGCTGCAAAAGCAGAGTGGTGAGTTTTAAGCATTTCTATGAGGGAAAAAAAGTAAAAGTAGATATATGAAGGCACTGAGGACTTGAATTACAGGACTTTAAAAAGATGAATGAATATGTTTTCCTTATTTTTAAAATAAATTTTAAAAAATTGAAAAAGATGAATGTAACACTGATACCGGGGCAAAGAACAAAAGAACAACACAGATGTGGCAGTGTGGACACTGTTTTGAGTGAAAAATAAAAATGACTTAATTTGAATTGAAGATTAGAAAGAAGAGTACAACGCTGGAAAGACAGGAGTCATTTAATCAAGTAGCATTCATTGAGTACGGATATGCCAGACACAGTAAAGAAACAAAGCTGTTTGAAAAGATATACTATACTTGGAAATTTGGAGACTTGATTCTGTAGGAGAAAAATGTAAGAGTTCTAAAGAGCTTGTGGCAATTTCAAATACAGTATTCAGACTACTCTTGAAACACATGGTTTTATAGAAAGGGGAGGCAGAGGCTCAGAGAGGGACACTGTAGGCTTAAGGTCAAGAGCCAGCCTTTGAATCCCGCACAGAGCTGTCTTTGCTCTACCTCCTATACCATTCAGTCCTTTTCACTTTTTCTAGCAAACATTATTTTTAATTGCAAACTGTGATATAGCAGTGCTGTATTAAAATGCATATGTGCATGTCGTACAGCTGAATTTGAAAGCAAAAAACGAGGAAGGAAATCTATGAGTATTCTACTATAATAACAGGTGTAGTGCTAGAAGTATGAATGAATGAGATCTTGTATAAAAATATTTTTCCGAAAAATATCTAGATTAGTACAGACATTGATAAAACTGAAATGTCAAAAAAATGGATCTATTGCTTTTGGAGAAATCATCTACTATGGTCAAATTATTCCCCAAACATGAAGCTGTTAGACCTCCCTCGTACAATCTCTACCCGTAAAAACACAATTAGCCAAACTTTATTACCATTCTTGGATATTTTGAGTTGCATGCAACTGTCTTTCTAGACTTAAAATGTAGATACCACTCCTCCTTCAGCCGTCAAAGCTATCTATATTTATAAAACCCAGTAAGAATTTATGCCCACATTCTGGCAAGCTCTACAGTAGTTGCTACACTAAATAATTAAATATGTTTCATTAAATTTATCACTGAGTCAAAGCTTACTTTTAGGGGATTAGGATTGTCAGAGTCAGTGACAAGAAAATGCCTTGTTTCTGGATCTTCAACTGAAAAAGCATTTCTAAATTTACGAAAGGAGTTAATCTTAGCTTTTAGAGATTATTTCTCAAGGTAGGGTTATATTCACAAACTTTCTTAATGTTCTAAAGAATTCCACTCATTTATTGATGAAAATATTAAACTAGTTGAACTCTGATAACTGAAAATCAAGGTATCTAACAAATGAACTAGCCTTTCAAAGTCAACAGCAAAAAGTTAAGGACAAAGAAATGACAGCTGAGCCCATGTACAAAGGAAAGAACAGAGGTCAACTGCTGCTCTTCACAATGGCCAGTAGAGGCTGCCAGTGTACAAGGGCGCCTAGGGCTCCCCTTCCCACTCCCACAGGCACACAGAGTTGCCAGCAAAGGAAGAAGCACTTCCATGACACAATATGAAGTCCAGCATTCTGGGCTTGGCATACAGCATTATTCAACAGCAATCACCATGTGTCTTTCCAAATGTAGTTTCTGCGTTTGTGTCACAGGAACAAAAAGAGGGAGAATATACTGAGTATTTTTAAAAGATGATTACATTTTGTGGGTGTGACAGAAACCACCAAGCCTATGTGATAACCTTCCAGAAATTGTATCACAAGGTTTACAGATATATATATATATATATATATATATATATATATATATATGTTTAAAAATGAGTACGTATTATGTATATGTATCATCTCCCAATGGGAATATGATCATTACGTGCTACCAATATGTTCTAATAAAAAATAGCTCAATTTAAAATCATAAAATCTTTGCTTTAAAAGACAAAGATTATTTGGCTTCTTTATATCTAGTGAATCAATTATAGTTGAAGAAAACTGTCAATTACTTAATACAAAGTCATGATTAAATGTAATTTGGAAGCATCAATCATAAATACTAATATGTTTAAAAGGAATTTCCTTCATATATAACAGTTAGGTGAGATTTTGTCCATCTGGGGCCCTCACCAGAGCTAAGAACACAAAGACACTCAAATATACCAAGTGACAATCTTTTTTCAAAATTCATCGCAGGAATCTGCTGTACAATTTTAAGAATTATGTGTCTGGCCCTTTTTGAGCTTCACACACTGCTATTTCTTGTGGAGAGAAACTTTGCTGTCAGTCACTGATCCCTTTTGCCACACAAATATGTGCTGCAGCTTTCACTTGTCACTCCCATTATATGTAATGCAGGCAGCTTAGCACTAAATCAATTTAAGGAACTGCAGAAGTTAAATACATACATTTATTATTATGATGACAGAAAAGGCAATGAATGTCTTGCGGCTCCATTTGTCTTCTTTGTTGAAGAAGAAAAAGCTAATTATCTGCAGCTGGGAACCATGAAGACCTAGATCTATTTAAGTCAACACTAGCCTTGGACAACTAAAACCATTTCTCCTGTTACTGCATGATTGTTCTCTTTTCCTTAAAAAAACTTATAATTTCATTACAAAGTATTAAATATTCTGAGGAACATTGTAAAAACAAGTTGAAAAATGTGTAACTACATACTTGCATTCCTTTTCACCATCAACTCAATTAATATTTCACACAACTGCATGCCAATCCATTTTCTAATTAATATAGCCAAATTTAGACAGATGTAAAGTATCACCACATAAACTCAGATAAGATTCAAATGAAAACTCAGGCTATAGGTTATAATGAAAATATGATACAGATGATCAAGAAAGGAACTCTGTTCATTTATTTAAATAAAAGACACAGAAGGAAACAGATCCAAAGTTCAAATGCTGTAGAAAACTCCCACTAAATCATGAACTTCTATTTTCATGTATTATTCTCTTTAACTACAAACCTTCCATTTTCCAGGCTAGTGCCCTTAGAATTTAACCAAAGAACAACTGATTTTGAGTTTTCTTTTTACAAAATTAAGGATCAACACACATGAATTTCCAAGATAGCAGGCAAGGTTGAAAAGAAATGTCAAACAAAAACAAACTCAATATGTAACCTGTAGAATCTCTCAATGTATGCTTTGAAAGGTATACAAAGGTCATTATTCTTGATTAAATATTAAATATTGTTTACAAGTGTACTTAAAGTTTTCATCTATCAAATATTATTTTCCTGTTACTTTCTTCCAAAAAAGTCCTATTTTTTTTCTTCTACATATTTTACTTTATTAAAATAATACCATTTTCCCCTTTCTGATGAAATTTTAAACCCTTAATATAAGGAAATCAACACATAAATTCAAGTTCCAAATGCAGGTCTGTCCTACTTGTAACTCAGGACAATTATCATTATTAGATCCCACCACAATAACAGCAACCATTTGTACACAACTGTAGCTCTGTCACATTATCCCTCATTTGGTCCGAGGAATGACCTTGTAATAAAACAAGGCAATTATTCCGGCCTGAGAATAGTCAATTTTTAAACCAAGATGTTGAGAGTTTACCTCACTTGCTCCAGGATCTTTGAAGAGTGATGGTAAAGCCATGTCTTAAAAACAGGCCTCCTGACCCCAAGTCCATTGCTTCTTTAGAGCCTGTGATTTTATGTCAATCACAAGTTTGCCTTCAATTTATCTTCAGAACATTTCTATACCTATCTAGTGCAAACTACTCTGTTTGAAATTTACTATGAGTAACTGAGCTTGTGAAAGCAGTGTATTAATGATTATGTGTCACATAATAATTTGTTTCTAATATAGAATTAGTTTCTCAATGTATTTGTGTAACAGTCACAAAATTCCTAACAAGCTTTTGAATGCTCAAGTGTAAGATTGCGAATTATTAAAAAAAAAAAGTTCCCCAAATCCCAAAAGAAAACAAGATGCCTAATATCTAAATATGCTAAATTATAAATCAGCCATCTCTTTGTTTACTTCCACTTAACAAGGCAGACAACACTACTGCCATTCTGTCTTCTATTCCTACCAAATTTACCACAGAATGATCTAATAAACCAGCTTCTTGCCCTTTCATTAGGCCCTAATCTAAATTACAGTATGAAGACATAAGGCTCTGTACTCAAGAGTACATGACAAAGGGCACTGGCTGTCCATGTGGGCCGTGAGGTCGTGAGACACAGAAGGGTCTTTTTGGACTTTATCAGCTGTAAGCAGGCAATTTATTTTGAGCCAGAAAAATAAAATATAATCTTAGGCCATCTGGTTCTGTAACACTCTATATTTGTTTAGAAAGGTCACTGTTGTCAAGTTATTGAGTGTTATCTCCAGAATTGACAGAAAGAGAGAAGCTTTTGAAAGCAGGCCAAGAATACTAAGGCACCGGATATTAAGGTGTAAAGTAGTGCTGAAAAACAAAAGTTGGTGTACACTAGTAAACAGACCACAGTTCAAATCCCAGATCCACCACACATTAAATAACTTCTGGCACATCACCCACTTTCTTACTTCAATTTTCCCATCCATAAATATCAATATCATAACACCCTCTTGGGGTGTAACTGGAGTATTGTAACTAGATCATAGTTACTATTCAAATTTTATTTAGTAATTATTACTCACACTGTGATTCTTGTTCTAATCTTTCTTTTATAAATACTCCACAGAACAAAGTTGAATTTTAAATACAAAGTTGTAATTTACCCTATGTACATCAAATATAGCTTTACAGCCTAATCCTTAAAAAAAACTTCAATCTTAAACAATTTATCAACATACATTACTTTTTAATCAAAATTTGGCACCTATAATTTATTATGTAGTGAGTTGCAAAGAATAAATAGTACATATTATGATCTGTATATTATGATCTCTACTTTAAAAAAATATTTCATCATGCCTATTTCAATGCATTGTTTTGAAGTGAATTGCCTTTATCTTTTCAAAGCATTCACTTAGTTAATGGCCCAAGACCTTTTCTGCTTTCATGTTTTATCTAACATTACATTTAATTAGGTAACTACAGTAACAAAATTCTTCTAGGGTGGTTTTGGAGCAAATACCACTGTTTGGGTGAACACACAAGTCAGCCTCTGGAACGGAAGTGTGAGGGACATTACAGAGGGGCCTACAGGCTGGGAGCTATCTACATGCTGTGGGCATGGAGTGCGGGTGGACAGAAAATGGCAGATGTGGGTTTGTGCCGCAAATTGGGTAAGTGGAGGTTGTACAAGAGTTTCTCCAAGTCTTTTTCGGTATGTCTAGGTTTATAAATTTCTCCAATCCATTTATTTTTATAGCTTGTAGCTCAAAACGTATGTTTTAGACTTTTAGTCTTCTTGGCTGGGTCCTAGAGTTTCAAATTTGCTTCTAATAATTCTCATATATATTTGGTCAGTATTGTGGAGATATTATGAGATCCAGCAGTTCACATAGAAAATTATAACAAACAAGACACTGTATGGAAGCAAATAGCTGAGGTAGCAAACCATAAACACTTCTATTCCTAGCCTAAGCTTGGAGCTTTTACCCCCAATTTAAACTCTGATTTTAGGAAAACCAGTTAGTTATATGTGGGGATGATTCCTCTAAAATGTAGAAGTATTCGTTCAACTTTTAGTTCCTTAAGGGGTTAGTTACATGAGCTGATTTGGACTCAGTTTATTAAATTGAAAACATTACTCTTTCTCCACATAATGCGTGGAGTTTTGAATGTGTTACTTTTTGATAGGTTATAATTATGTATTTAAACTACATTGCTAATCTCACAAAAGGAAAGATTATGAAAAAACTAACTCAGCTCTGTATCATCTGGTTACTGCACTATCTGGGTCATGGTTACTGCTGTGCAACATTAATGGAAAGCTATATAATTTGAGGAAAACAAATATTACATAACATCAAGATAGTTTAACAGTTCTCTAGTAAAACAGCAACTCTAGTCTACTGAAATTGTTCAAATATCAATTTGATTTTGTCTGGCATTCATTCTTTGCAACTGACTAAGTAATAACAGCAACATACAGGTCAGTGTTTCTCAACTGTAACATGGTGGCCATGTGAAAACACAGAAAGTGAGTGAGTGCCACTCTGTACCACAACTGACTCAGTTAGGCCTGGAGTGAAACCAAAAAGCTTCCATGCAAGAAAATTCCCATGTGATGTTCCTGGCCCCAGAATCACATTTTGAGAACTACTGCTTTGGGGCTGTCTAAATTTTTAAATTAAAGTAGATATGATTTGTTATGGATAGAAATATATAGGTTTGGAGTTCCAAACAGCAATTTTACACTATAAGGAAAGCTCCTTTGTCCTAATTTAAAAATAAATAGTATTCATACGTTTCAAATTAAAATGTTGGTGGGAATGTAGGCATTATTTTTATGCTGTTTTTCTTTGTTATGTTTCTCATTGTTGAGACTACCCTCACGCACAAACTCATAATATCCATGAAGCCTTTTATGTATCATAATCTCCAATTCATACATGAGATTTCTGACTCAGAAGAGATCTAAAGGTAAATCAGCCAACAAGCACCAGAGTCATGACTTGAATACAGGTTGGTCTCCAAATGCACTCTTTTGCTTTCTTTTTTTCCAACCATATTGTTTTCCAACAATACTGGGGTATAATTTTTGGAAGTCAAATGTAAGTTAGAAACAATAAAACACTGAAGTCCTCACCAATCTAAATGTCCAAACTTACATAGCTGTAAGAGCTAGATAATTATAAGAATTATATCTGTCATCCTGAGCAAAATAATAAGCATCACCTGTAAACTGAACTCATTATTAAATGGCAACAGGATTATCAAATATAGGGCAATGCCGGTCTGCCAGTCCAGCAGCCTTGAAGCAATGCTTTTGGATATACAACCATACTTCAGAGTAAGAAACCAGTAAAGAATAGATGATAGACTCTCAAGCAGATGCAAAAGGGTTAAGTGAAATGGAGACAACCATGTTCAGAGAGGATGGAATCAGTCCACCAGGCATATGCTGAAAAGATACCATCCAAAGATGTGACACAGACTCCTTGGAAACATGAGCAGAGAAGGCAGTCCAGAGGTAACAAATCACCATTAGGATGACGCCACTATTGCAAGTTTATCATTTTAGAATGAGAGGCAGAGACATATAGTCTCATACATTTCAGAAGTAAAAAAGGATCAGAGCTATGAAGGAATGAGGATATTATTAACATGCAAATTACATACTACTACCTGTATTTTATATTTAAGCTCTGGGCGTGGTGGTGCACATCTGTAATCCCAGCCCTCAGGAGGTTGTGGCAGGAGGATCATTGTGAGTTCGAGACCAGCCTGGGCTACAACGTGAGCACAAGACCAGCCTGAACCGCACAGTGAGAACCTGTCTCAAAAAGGCAAAAACAAAAAACAAAAAACAAAAACAAAAACAAAAACAAATACATTTAAGCTCTATAACATCTTCCATTACAATGTCCTTTTTTTTTGTTAAACAGACATCTTCTAGTGTACTTTTGTCATTCTCTTATTTTTTTACTCTCTTTGTGTTACTTTCTTGTAGCACAAGACAAGCTGTCCTTTGGATTACAACAAGCATTTTAACTTAAAACATTCTAGTCCCAGATTAATACAAACTTAATTTAAATACTATACCCCCCAAATCCTACCTTGCAATATATGTACATTCATTCTCTACCCCTTCCTTTGTAATTTTAGTCATATGAATTATATCTTTATAAATTATAAACATACCAACATAATCTATAATTACTTTATTCAGTTGTATTTTTATACACGTGTCCTTCATAATACCTATGTAGTCAACTTTACCATTATTCTTTATTTCTTCATAGAGATTTCAGTTTACCACCCAGCTTGCTTTCATTTCAACCTAAAAGGACTCCTTTTAATATTTCTCGTAGTAGTGTGTTAGTTACAAATTCTTTAAGTTTTTGCTTATTTGGAAATATTTTAATTTCTCCTTTACCTTTTGCTACTTAGCTTCATACAGAATTCAACACTAAAAATATATTTTCCAGGGTTTCTGATAAGAAGTCATCTGTTAATCTTACTAAGCCTATTTACTATGTAGAAGAAATTTTTCTCTTCCTGTTTTCCAAGATTTTTCCCTATTATTCAGTTTCCTAAGTTCAAATACAATGTGTCCAGTCGTAAATTACTTTGAGCTTATTTTATTAGGTTTATACAGGATGTATTAAATGTGTAAACAAATATTTTTCAGTAAGTTTAGGTTTTACACACTGCTTTAAATATTATTTCTGCCTACTCGTCTCCCCTTTCTGGGTGCCCATTACACCTATGTTGGTTCAGCTAATGGCATTTCATTGGTCTCATAACTGTTCACTATTCTTTGTTTACTCCTCACAATGGATAATCTCACTTTTCTTTTAAGTTAACTGATTCTTTGATCTCCCAAATCATATCTGATGTTAAGCTTCTTCAGTGAACTTTTCACTTGTTACACATTTATACTCCAGAACTTCTATGTGGTTAGTCATAATTTCTATCTTTATTGATATTCTCTTGGGTGAGATAACATTCTCATGCTTCCTTCTCATTCTTTAGATTTTTCATTTAATTCTTTGAATATATTATAGTAGCTGACTTTATAAAGTCTTCATCTATTAAATGAAAAAATCTGGGCTTTTGAAGGACATTTTGCTGTTGGCTGGTATTTTGACTTTTGTGTGGCCAGTTTATGTACTTCCAGTTCCTCTGCTCAGTTTTTTGTTAAAAACCAGATATTTCACGTAACATTTTAACTCTGATATCCTATTCTTCCATACACTGCAAAAATATTTTAATCGCTGCTTTGTTGTTTTAAAATATACTGCTTATTTGTTTACCAATTTCAAGAACTAATTCATAGAATTTCTATTCTGTATGTGTGGTCCCTGAGTTCTACATTGCAAGGGAGGGGAGAGGAGGGGGGAAGGGAAAGGTGGAGCAATAGAGAGACCTGTTTTTGATTTTGTTTTCTTTTTAATTTTTAAGCATGGTATCTTAGTAACACTTAGACCAGTGTAATGTAGTGGTCAACCAATGATTGTTCAGAACTTTTCCTTAAATGCCTGCCAAAAAGATCTCTGTGAGAGCCCTCTCAATTTTTACAGTGAAAACACAGCCATAGTTTTTACTTCCTGTTTACACAAAAGCTCAAAATCAGCCAAAGGTGGCATTCTCCTTTCTCAGGTCCTCGCTGGGCATGTGTGCAACCTTGCACATTGTGCAGGCTTTCAGATATCCAGGATTATACTGGAGCTTTCTAAAGTTCCCTGTGGTTGGCTAGTTCTCCAGGATTTCCTTTTAATAAATTCTTGCCAGACTCCTACTTGCTGAAACTGAAATTACAGCCTTAGGTAGCTGAAACCTTGACAAAAATTTGCTATTGTTTCACTAATGCCCAGGAGATTAACATTTTGTCATCCCTCCCCACCGCCCCAAGCTGAGCTCTGAGTCTAACCAAATAGCCAACCACTCAGCATAGTTTTCCCAAGCAGGGAAACTACAACTTTTGACAAAATATTAACTATTTTCTAGGGATGGTGCCATTAATGGAGCTCCAAAACTGATCAGATCTTTCTGTTATCTACACTACTGCCAGATTTTGTCGAACCTCTAGGATGGAGAAAGAAGGGAGATGAGAATAGCCTCGAGTTAAAATGTCAAAGGCCTCTCAGGTCTTCCCAAGGTTCAACAGTTTTCCTCTTGAGCAGAGCTTCAGTTCACTGTCAGGTTGACTAATATGCAGAATCCTAAACTGGATGATTTTCATTATTTTTTCCCCATTTGGTATGTTCACTAAGACCCACATTTCACCATTCTGGAAGTTGACCACACCTATACTATTTTATATCTACTTTGTTCTTCTTTTGATAAGCATTATAACAAAGTGATTAAATTATGCTTATAAATTTTAAATGTATGTGTTTACCTCAGATTCATACAAGTGTAGGCCAAACCTGCAGTTAAGGTTGAATAAAAAGAACTTCTGAAAGAGAAAAAATTTATTCATTACTATTATCTTTCTTCTACATTCGATGACACTGCTATGCCAGGGAAGATCAAATCAAATAAACAAGGCAAGAAAAGTAAATACCTTTCAGTAAAGCTTTTATTTGCATGAACATAATTTTGTTTTTCTGTTGTATCACAAAGCACCCCAATATAACTGGTTCAAAACCACAACCATTTTATTTGCCCTAATTGTGTAATCTGGGCAGGGTTCAGTCCGGCAATCCCTTGGACTCATTATTATGCCAATGGTCATTCATGTCTACTTCCGGCCGCCAGGTGGAAAGTAAACTCAGTTAGGAAACCAACATGACGGGGCTTCTCCATCATGCAATCTCTGAGCCTTTTATAATCTCAGAGCCTTTTCCTCTCCATAGATATTCTTTTCAACATGGTCTTCCTAGGAGGGTAGTCAGACTGTTTACATGATGATTTAGTCTCCCCAAAAACAAACAAAGAATCTGCCAGGCCTTGCTGAGGCTTATATTAAGACCTGTAACAGTTTAATTACATTCTGTTTTTTGAAGTAAACTACAGGCCCAGCCCGCACTGGAAAAAAAGGAGGGGGCACGAATACCACCAGTGCAACAGACTAGTGAAACATTAAAGCCAATGTTCAGGTAATTGGGAAAAAAAAAAACACAAGAAATTATAAAATACTAAATGAAGACCGGGCAATTATAGTTAGAGTCTGCTCTCTATTTTTTCCCTACAGTGAGGGTCAATTTAAGTTCAGTAAAAATCTTAATTATAGGTAGAATCTGATTAATCACTTACAAGTTAAATGACCTTGGACAAATCAATTAATCTCTCAGAGTGTCAGCTTCTCACTTATAAAACAGAAAAAATTGTATGTGCCCTGTATGTCTTTCAGGAGTGCTAGGTAAATAAATACACCAAGAAAAAGCTTTGAAAATAATAATCTGCTCAACAAGTGTTATTTACCTAACAGGATGCTAAATATATTCAACTAAGTAAGCTCCATTCTATTAATAAAATTATAACTATCATCATTAATTACCCCATAGGTCAAATTACTACCACTCCAATGATATTATATATAATAATGGGGTAAAATTACATTGTATTTTGCTATAAAAACTAATACCACTAATAGTAGTTATGATTTAATGTTGTCCAAGTTTTTGTCAGGAGCTGCTAGATACTTGGAATAAATGGTAACTAACCTTTACAATAACGTAAGGTAGCTATTATGCCTCTTTTCCTTGTATCAGGAATTGAATTAGCCATCCTTTCTTTACAAATAGACACTAAGATTTGGCTAGTTTAAGTGACTTACCCACAATCACAAATCTAGTTAAGTAGAAAGCCCCTAACAGGAACTTAATAAATATTTGTCATATAAATTAAAGAACAAATAAAGCTAGCACAATCTAACTTTAATGCAGAAGTCTTTCAATTATATTTCAACTATATCTGTATTTCTCATAATTCTTATTTGTGTATGCAGTTACTTTTAAAACTGAAATCACCACAAGTATATCTAACATAAGTAATTCACTTTCCTCATCTACAGAATTGTTTCCCATTGAAAGTACTTCTGGGGGGTTATTCTTGAAACATCTTTTTTTTTATTAGTGTAAGTCTGCAATACATAATGACCAGATACCTTCTAGGGAACTGGTACATTCACACAACACATCTTAATTCTTTTTTCATCTCCTTTCCCTCTTTAACCCTTCTAATGAGTTATTATGAGTTACAACAATCACCAACTGGGAAGAAAAGATAAGAAAGAAGGATACATGTACTTATCCAAAAAAAAGCACTAAAATAAAATGAAATAAAAATCATGGCAAATTTTTGTATGTGTGTATGCACATGCTGGGATTAACCCTAAGGATTCATGTATCCTAAGCATATGGTTTAAAACTGAGATACACACTCAGATACAAATAAAAAATACGTACAGTAAGAATGACAGATTTTTCTTATCCTGGAAATCTTGAAAAAAGACAGAAAAAAACTACCCAACAGAAAAAGACAAAATTGAAAAATCAACAAAATAAATATGTCTTATCCCATTCTGTCTTGCCATAACAAAATAACACAGACTGGGCAATTCACAGTATAAAGAAATTCAGTACTTTTAATTTTTTAGGCTAGGAAGTCCAAGGTCAAGAGGATTCACTTTGCCTTCTTCCCAAGTCTCCCATTGGTAGAAGGAAGAAGGCAAGAGGGCTCACGGAGCAAGCCAGCAAAAAAAAAGCCTAACTCTCTTTTATAGGCAGCACAATCTTGAAATTACTTCTGCCATACCATTAATTTTACATCTAATGCTAATCACCTATTAGGCTCCACCTCCCAAGCTTGAATTGGGATTAAAATTTCAGCATATCTATTTGGAGGTACACATTCAAATCACAGCAAATATAACAGATTTTATATATATATGACTTGTAAATTTATGGTGATTATCAAAAATATAAATTCAAGTAAGATTTTCTCAACTGATATGTAAATCTTTTAATTAAAGAGACTGATCATACCCAGTGTCTGAGAGTAAGCAAAGAAACAGAAACATTAAAGCATTACTGCTGGGAGTATGAAACAACACAGCTTTTGTAGCCAGCAACCTGGTAAACGATAAAACATTTCAAATGTATCGAGCCTTTTACTCACTAATTCCATTCCTAAGAATTCATTATAGGAAATAAGGGGATAGTTGCACAAAGTACAATTACTAATGCAATTAGTCATTAATTAGTATCAAAATAAAGGATTACTACCTAAATGTCTACATAAGAAGAGAAGGGGATGGAAAAAAATTAAGATGTGCCATGTCTATGTTCCAACTGCTCGCAATGAATGCAATCATTATGTATCACAAACAAGTACTAATAAAAAGTCATTAAAAAATAAAGATACAGAACTGTTTAAGCTATTAAATTCAAACCATGTCAATAAAATTTTATTCATTGTCATGAAAAGATGTTCAAGACATGAGTGTCAAAGTTAAAAAATGAATCGTAAGACCCTATTTTTATGCGAAGTATAAAAATACTTCTATGTCTCTAAAAGGAAAGAACACGCACATGAGCAGAAGTGCTTTAGTGTAACACACGCACTCAGGGAAAGACAGAAATCCCAACAAGTGACCATAATCCTGTAAGCCCATGCATAGCAATCTGTACGCAGAAGGGTTGATTTTGTGTGTGTATTTCCTTATTTGAAGCTTTCTGTGATATCAGAATGTTTTTATTAAGAATATACAATTTTACAAACATAATACAAAGGTATTTTCACTTAAAAATGTCACTTGTCATAAGCAAAAGATTCTATGAACTTTCAAATGTTACCACTTTTAATATGATACTGCCTAAAAAGCAGTAGACATGGATCCTGAAGGCAAATTTACATCTTATTTCTCTTTCAAATAACAAATTCAAAATAACAAAAAGTTCATAGTTGCTTCTATTTACATGTATTAGAACTTGTAATTTCTTTTTAAAAATGAAAAGTGAAGCAGAAATGGATAAGTGCTACATGATACTTGACATAAATATATTACATTAGATGTCTGTGAAGAAATAACTATCACTGAAAAATATGTATCAATGCTTGTTATATTAACTTGGGACTTATTAATTTGTATTTATTATTTATGCAGTATAATGGGCCCTCTCTATTACCCATGGATAGGTTATCCCCAGTCATTCTTACTTTGGAATTTTAACCATTAGACCCAGACATAAGCAGTTCAGTTACTTGCTTTTTAGATCTCTCACTTACTTACTTTGCATAAAGTTAAGATTTTAGCAAAATAAACTCTGAAAGTCCATTATTCTACTTGGATAATATACAAGCATCCAGACGTGAGTGGGAACATCACCTATTATGCCTCTACGCCAGTCCCACCAGGGGACATCAGGAAATATTATGGGCCAGCTTGGCTGTCACAATGTTAGGAGGGGGTGAGCAGTTATATCATTTTGGCTCAAAGAAACTAAACATACTGCAAGGTGTGGTTCCTCAACCAGAACTCTCCCATTTACAGTAATGCTGTTCTTGTTGAAAGAGGGACCATGACTTTCTTGCCCCATGCTGTATTTCTACCCTACTACATACCAGGCACTAAGTAATTCTTTATGAATAAAATCAAAATAAGCAACTACACTAAATGCAATACTGATAATACAAAGGAATAAAAAGAAAGGACACCATTTTCTACCTCTACTTGATGTAGCCCTTTGTGGCTAGGGCACATTATGCTTAGGGGAATAACAACTCTATGATCAGACATATCCATACCCAAGTATAGATAAACATAACAATATAATCTTCCACATCCAAATACAAATTATAAGATTATTTTCTATTATAGATATCCAGTTATACATATTCCTCTTCTAGTAACACTGGCAATCATGTCAACTCAAAACATATATTGGTGCTCAGTCTTGCCTTGGCAACTGGATGGCAAAACAATTTTGTGGTTTAAGAGTACGGGCTCTAGAGTAAGAATACTCTGAATTTACTTTACCACCAATTACTCAACATGTTAGATGCTATTTATAAATCTGGCAATTTGCCTAACATCAGTCTTCTGATCTGGGAAACAAAGTAATGAAACAGATTTATAAACTCCTATTCTAAGCACTGGCCATGTGTCACATGACTCTCAACTTTTTCAGTTTTAAATGTAATACCATATACTTGTAACATCCAAGGTGGATTTTGAGGAGCAAATCATAATCATAATATTCTTATAGCAAAGTGAAGGTTCCCATTATGGGATAAACATCTGTAAGTGGTCTCATCTCATTTACTTCAGGCATTGTAGCCAAATTCACTTACTACAAACTTAGAAAAACTGGTATTTTCAGAGAACTTTTAATTTCAAAAATGAGTACTATAAGATTATTAATCAAAAGTACCTAATTGCTCTTGGAGAGTTAATGTGGGATTAAATTATTTTATATTAGGTGCTTACCCAGTGCCTGGCACATACCACTCAATAAATACTGCTGTTAGGAAATATTAGCTAGTTACAAAATGAGATACAAAACTATGCAAGTATTTAAACGAGCTATCAGACTTATATGAGCTATGGACAAGAGGAAGTGGGAGTTGGGATAATGATCAGACAAAATAACACAATATGTCAAAATAAAACATAATGAGACTTGACTGGCCAAAAAGTAATTATAGAATAATAATGCACCTGGTACACTCATCTCTTAAAAAACATTTACTTTGTTTTGATAAAGGAAGTTCTCTAGGAGCTAATAATATTTTGCTTCACATGTAGTTCCTTACTTGCAACTCTATGTAGCTTTCTTCCTAAACTGGGATCAAGTTTTTGAAGTTTCCTGATCAAGGTAAGACCAAAACTGGTTTCTTGACAGCATGGTAGTACATGCCTGCAATCCCGGCACTTAGGAAGCTGAGGCAGGAGGATTGTTTAAATTTCAGGCCAGCCTGTGGTGTGTACTGAATTCAAGGCCAGAATTACATAGCAAAACACTATATCAACAAACCTTCCAAAGGTTTCCAATGTAGTAAAGCAATTAGGTTTCTCACTGACCATAGCAGGTGAAATTGGGCCGTTAAATAGTAAGGGCAAAACGTTTAGTGAACACTATCACCTCTTGGAAATGACTGCAGTTAAAGATCCTCTGTGTTCTATTGGTTTGCCTAAACTAGCCTCCTAGGGAAACTTTTAAATTTATATGTGACTTCTTAAGTACTACTTTGTCAGACGTTGCATTATGTACATTGCAGATATCCTTTTTTTGATTTTCACAAGTCTTCAAGGCAGCACTTACTCTTTTTGTGTCATATAAAGATATTGAGCAAATGGGTAAACCAGGATTCACACTCAGGTTTGATTCATAAACCCATGAACTATTTAGATCACCTTATCAAAACATACTTCATCCTCACATTCTTGACTAATTTTTATCTTCTTTTAAATTTTTATGAAATATTTTGAGGTGCACATAACTTGGAATTTGTATCTCAGAGTAAAGTAATTTTAGTTCTATGATCAGAAATGTGAAATGTTCTTATAATTTCTATCTTAATTTAGCCCTGAAAAAATAGTTTAATATCTCCATAAGTTATAGGTTTTATCTGTAATTATGGCAGGAAAAGCACTTTTCCAGGCAATTTAAAGGACAGTATAGAAGAATTTTAGGCCTAGTAGCAACAGAAGAGTACAAACATCATTTAGCTGAGTAATTAATCATTCCAGTCTTCAGGAATTTTGTTGGGTATTCTTCCTAATTTTTACTTCCAGGGATTAAGGACCTTTTCAGGAAGGTCTTCTTTATAAAAATCAAATCACACCTTCTATAATTCAAGTTCATTTTATTGAGGTCTGACTTTCCTAGATAATCAAGTCTCTCCTTAACATGTCATTATGCTAACTTACTGATTTTAGATGAAAGCTTGTAACCAAAAAAAAAAAAAAAAAGAGAAATACAAATACATTTGTAAAAAAGATTTTAAATCCCTCCCCCTCTTTCCCAAGACTAAATCAGTAACTTCAACGATTTGCAGGTTTGCTCACTCCTGTCAGTACCATTTTTGCTGCGCTTGTCAGGGCTGCTTCAATCATTCCACGTTCAGAATGAACTGCAGAGAAAATAACTACTACTAACTCAGGGCGGTTAGCACTCCAAACTAAGAACTCAATAACCAAGTTTGAGAAAATGACCACTGCCAATTTTGAAATATTAAACTCCAATTATGCTCATTTTTAAAAATACAAAATTGTTGACACACTTAAATCCTAACATTTGGTAAAAATTGATGGAACTGGAGATTGACATGGTAACTGAAATAAGCCAGATTCAAAAAGTCAAATATTGAATGTGCTCTCTCATATGCGGAATCTAGAAAGGGGGGAGAAATCTACAAAGGAATCTCGGTGAAGTGAGTTTACCAGGGAAGAGAAAAGAGATGGAGAACAGAGAGTACGAGGGAAAAGGACAATTGGGGGAAATAACTGAGGTATGTTCTGTGTGTGAATATGCCAAAATGAAACGCATTATTTTGTATAATTAATATGCACTAAATTATTGAGATGAAATCAATTTATAGAGTGCTATGACTTGAATCTAAGTAACTACTTTATCTTAAATTTAACCTTTACTAACTTTCATGATAGTTTTGATATTCCACAGCATTTTTTCCCAATTTGAAGATAAGAAGTTTCATAGACAGTTGCAATATAATAAGGCTTAAAATGCTATTTGGCTAACGTGAAAACATATTTAGGAACTTATTTTATTAAAGACCCCAAAATTCTATAGTAAGAATAAAGAAATACTTCTCAATGAAGAATGTAAATTAAGAAGAGCAAACTGTCTCTCTACTACTTTATCTAGAATTTTCCAGAGTCCATGGAAAGCTTGTGCACATTACCCACAGAATGAGCACACTGAGCTACTGGAGCTGACACTACGGAACCCCACAGCATTTTAAACTGTATAAAGAAAAATGATGCTTGTTAATGTCCCTTTATGCCAACAACATAGTATGTTTAACAGTTTATATTTTAAATTTTGTAATTTATACGTACTTTTTAAACTATGGTACTTTTTAAAAGAAAACTGGCCATGGTCAAAGCCAGCGCTTGTGCACCCTGTGTGGTATACACATTAGGTCAGGAAGTATCACCTGAAAGCATCGAGTAAAGGAAAGTGCCGGGGCCTGCATCTCGGCTCCAGCTCCTCAGTCACCAGGCAAAGGGACATATAACCCTGGTGTCATGTCTAGCAAAATGCACGAACAGAGAGAGAGACACAGTTTGCTCTCCTTACTTTACAGCCCCTGTACAGAAGACAGACATGCAGGGCATTGGCTCTGAAACCCTCTTTCCAGTGACACATCACTGAGTGACAGCAGGAAGCGACAAAAGGGGACTTACTCTGCAGGACGGCAGGTCTATGTTCGGTCACTGCCCAGAAAGCGACCATTGGAGAACTTTTTTGCTTTGAAAATAATTTGAAAATTACTAATATAATGGATAAGAACAAGAGAATAAGAGACATAAGATCAGAGCTCACAGGTTGATTTTACACATTCCACTTGTGTAAGTTCAAAAGTGCTTCTTAACAGTTCTGGCTCAGTTTCCCTATTCATTAAAAGGAGATAATCCCTACCCCATAAACTGACCAACTGGGAAAAGTTAAACAAGATGCTACATGCAGAAGAACTTAGTATGTTATGACCTACTAAGTAAATATCAGTTGTATTACAATTACTGTACTACACGGTATGCAATATTTAAAACAAACATGTTTTCATTCCATTCCTCACTCCAAGAAACCTCCTATTTCACAATTAACAAAGGAGATGAAGCAAACAAAACAAGACCCAAGTAACAGCAGATTAAAAAGAAAAAAGTTGGAATGACAGATTCATGTGAAATTGCACTATATGGTTTCTCTCAGGATAATTTATATGTTCAATTCCTACTACAATTCTAAGAGGATTCCATCACACATCAATCACTTTATTACATTTAAACTATTTTAATAAACATATTTGTAAGCACTTTTTCATGTTAGAGAAAAAACAATGAAAGCAATGATACAAAATTTCAGAATGGGGAGCAGCAATGATTAATACATTGTGTATTGTTATCTTCAAAGCAGTCGCTCAGATTACAAGGCATGAAAAAGGGATCAAACAGTGTAAGCACAAACCTTTCTTTTCAATAAGCAGAAGTTAGTAGTATAACTATCTTAACTACCTTGTATACATATGTACATATACGTATTTTTTTCCTTTTCTCTTCTCCTTTCTCCCATCCCAGTTTCTCATTCCATTTAAACCAAGTTTCTCCCCATTTCACAGTATCTACTGTACCTCTTAGATCTTATTTACTCTTTCAATTTCTTACACAAGGGCGATAACACAACGTTTACACGTGCGAGTCTGATTTATTGCACTTACAAGTATGGTCTCACATTATATCCATTTATCTGTAAAAGCCTCGAGTTTATCCTTCTTTATAGATGAGTAGTTCTCCATTGTATAAAAATACTGACTCTTTTCTATTCAGTCCTTAGTTGATGGGCAGTTGGATTGTTTCCACGATTCATCTATTACAAATTGCACTGCTATAAACACGGGTGCACACACCTCTCTGTGGCACGATGTTTTCAATTCTTCTGGGAAAATACCCAGAAGGAGAATAGCTCGGTCAAATGAGACCTCCAATCCTATTTTGAGGAATTTTGAGGAATTTCTACACTGACAGTGTTTGGACCAGTCTGTACTCCCATCAACAATGGAGAAGGATTCCTTTTAGCCCATAGCACTGCCAGCATTTGTCACTGGTTGATTTCTTGCTAATAGCCATTCTTGCTGAGGGAGATAAATCTCAGTGTTGTTTTAATTTGCAACCCTTGAATGACCAGTGATGTTGAACATTTATTTGCTGTTTGTATTTCTTCATCTGAGAAGTATGTGTTCATCTCAGATGCCCATTTTTGGGCTAGGTCTTTAAATTTGGGGGGTTTAATTCTTTTTTAATTCTTTATATATTCCTGATAGTAATTTTTTGTCTGAGGAATAGCTGGCAAATATTTTTCCCCTGCATTATAGGTTACCTCTTCACTCTCCTGGAGGTTTCTTTGCTTCTCAAAAGCTTCTTAAAAAGATGAGATCCCAGTTCTTGATTCTTTGTGATGTTGAACATTTTATCATATACTTATTTCCTATTTGTATTTCTTCACCTGAGAAGTGTGCATTCATCTCAGGTCCCCATTTTTGTTTAGAATGGGTCTTTCATTTGGGGGGGGCCTTATTTTTTTCAATTCTTTTTATGTTCTAGATATAAGTCCTTTGACTGAGGAAAAATTGGCTAAAAATTGTTTCCCACTCTGTGGGTTGTCTTTTCACTCTTGATTTCTTTTGATGAAGCACTTTTTTTTGAGATAAGAGTTTCACTATACAGTTCAGACTGGCCTTGAACTCACTTTGTAGCCGAGGCTGCCCTCATATTCACATAGGTTCTCTTGCCGCAGCCTCCTGAGTACTGGGATTATAGGTATGCACCACCACACCTGGATTGTAAACACTTTTAAAAGAAAAATACCATGGAAAATCTTTTCTTCAGATCCACACAAGCTTTAACAGTTATAAAATATGATATCAATGTCCTAAGCCACATGCCCTCAATCATGAAAACTGAGTTATAAAAAATGTTAGACTGATTTGATGAAGACAACTCAAAGGGTTTGACAAATATGATAAAGTTGTAAGATTTCCTAGGAAAGCTGTCTGAAAGAAATGGTACTTTGAGTATATTGTCTGTGATAAAAATTATAGCTCATTAAATTACAACTCCTACACACAAATACATAGTTATTTGTTATAAATCAGACACGATGCTACTCATTTTACTTGCAACCTTGTATCCATAACAAAATTTTGGAAAATTTACAAGGAAATTTTTGATACACCTTGTAGAGGTCTTTTATAAAACCACAGATTAAATGCAAAGGCTATAGTTCCAATTTATTTCTAATTGAGCCTTGCTCTTAACTAGAAAGAAGATTGTGTATCTATCTCTAGAAGTTGAAGGTTTTCCCAAAGGTAAGAGCCATTTAAACAGTCTGTATATTAAATTCAAATAAAAGACTACATGATCTGTGTAACAGTTCACAGATTCTACTTCATCACTACTCCTTTGGTTAGAACCATATAAACAAAGTTTCCAGACCTAAGAAACTAAAAAATATACCTTTTTCAAGAGAAATTATTTGGGTTGTGGGCATAGCTCAGCAAGACATTTACCTAGCATGTATGAGGCCCTGAGTTCAATCCCCAGCACAAGAAAACTTTAATTAACATATTTTTAATCACTAGATTACATACTCAAAAAAGCCATATGATTTTAAAATAATACCACTTTCAATCATATAGGTTTCATTAAAAAAACAACACGAAATGGCAAAATAACAAAAGTTTTACCATCCTGAATGGGCTAGCAATTGCATTTCAACTACTTGGAAAAGTAACAAGTAATTTGGGGCAAATATCATTGCCAAGACTAACAACAATGAATAACTTACATGTACTCAGACACTACCTGTCCCTCTGATGTGCCCCCAGCTACACATCCCACGTTTACTCCTGCTCTTCCCACCTAAGTGCTGATGTAAGGTCTCTCTTTATAGTAGGGGTAGTAGAAGCAGAAATTTGCACGACCATACTGCCACATCTTCTTGTAACCAATCCATTATTGCATAGGAAAATTTTGACATCAGCAATATATTAACCAATTATTCTACCACTGGTCTGTATGCATCATGTCACTGGTCAAATTTCATAAAGCTAATTTACTATATTCTGACCATATCAGAGGAAGTTATTTCATAAAATTAACTGTTATCATTTCCTACTATAACTTATTTTGATATATTTTTCTTGCTTGGCAATCTACAAATGCAGACAGTATGTATACTTACTTGATTTCCATTTCAGAATGGCAAATCCAAACATTGTGCAGGGTACCAATGGGACAGGAAGAGACTAATTTAAAAGAGTATATTTGTGTTCTCATTAAACTTCCCTAAGCCTAGTAAGTTTCTAAAAATGGCACACTATGGGAACTTCAATGCTCTTTCTCACCATGTCCCTGTACAGTCTGTGTAATAGTTGTATTTTAAATGCAGCAAGCCTTTAGTTCTACCTGAGGCACGTGTGGGAAGAACCAGGTGGGAGATGGGAAGAAGTTCTAGTACAGTTTCTATAGCATCACAGAAAGCTGAGTTATCTGAAGCACTTTAAAAATAAAAACTATAAACACATAATAATGTAAAAGACAATCTATGCCTGTTTTCTCTATAATATATACAGCAGTAAAAGAAAATAAAGTTCTTCACCATATCAACTACTGTCTACCATCCAAAAAGGAACAAAATCTTAAACATAAAATATAACTGAAAGTTTTAAAATTAAGAGCCCATATATGACAGATTAAAATATTCAAAGTTTATGGAAAATATGATCAAAATAACTCATTTTTTTCCATGAGCCAAACTCAATGTTAGCTACCATAAAGAGCCAGAATGACCAACTGGCCTGAAATACTAAAAAACAATTAGACTAATACTAAAAATAAGTTATTTTGTATCTACAGGCTATGAGATTATTTTACATGTTGCTGATCTTGTGGCTAAATACTGCCATGTACCAAAAACTTTTTTCTTTTTTTGTGGAACCAGGAATCAAACTCAGGACCTTGCTCTTTCCAGGGAGGCACTGTGCTGCTGAGCTACATCCCTACCCCCAACAAAATTGTTTTTAAAGTGTTTATTTGCATGACTATATTTTAAAGTGTTTCTTATTTAGCCAAAAAATGATTTTCACTTTACCTGAGAGGACAGAAAATATGCGTTTGCAAGAATTTAATTCTAAAAATAAGCATATTATTTTAATACTCAGGAAACAAGTAAAAGACAACAATGAGGAAAGGGTTCATTGGAAAAGTATGTATTTTTAACTGTAAAGATGAAATAACAAACAATTTTGGACACCAGACTAATTTGCTGCACTTAAAACTGAGTGAATTAACAGACATACCTTTGTTCATTTCTTTAAAATAATTATTATTTATTACTTAAAAGTAAATAAACAACAGGTCACAAAGCTGAAGCAATTAATAAAAAGACATAATTATTTGGTTTTAGGAAAATTATTTTTTAAAAGGTGAAAGATTTATGCAATCTGAAGAGAAACAAGAGTATAGGAAAATTATTTTAAACAGAGAAATCTTTGCACTGAACACAGTGGTATATGCTTGTAATCCCTTAATCCAAAGACTGCAGCAGGAGGTTCCCAAGTTCCCAGCTAGTAAGGCCCTGTCTAAAAATATATATGAAAAACTAAGGGTGTATCTCAGTGCTCCCTGCATCCAATCCTTAGTACCAAAACTACAACAACAACAAACAAGCAACAGAGTGAGAAGGCTTCTTGGGTCACACAAGCAGAAGTTGAGAAAAGATTATTTTTAAACTAATATACTTTATTAGCTAAAAAACTAAACTTAGGATGGCAATAACATAGAAATATATACTTACATGCATTGATTTGTATGTATTTACATGTTTTCTTATTCTAAATTTGGCCCATGACATCAAAGATCAGAGATCAATTTAGTAGAATATATCTGATAGCCAACTATGAACAGCAACAAAACTGCTTAACATGATTTAGTTTTGCTTGTTATTTTTTCCTTAAAACTAAATGACATTAAGTGACAGCTGTCATAAATTTTTATATTGGTCCATTAAACTTAAAAAATAACAAAGTAAACAAGCACAGCTGAGCATATATAAACAGGCTAGTCTAAATACACATACAGTATTTAGGGTTATCTGAACAAAGCAAGGATCACCAAAATATTCACATCTGTTTGTTATATGTTTAAGTGATTATAAGTCAGATGCAGCAAAAATGAAATAATCTATACTAATTAACACACCCAAGTTCTCAAAAACAACCTGACAATTTTAACACCACTGTCAGATTTTCTTGTTATTTTACTGTCACTATGAATACATAGTGTATTTCCTGGCATGAAGCATTAGTATACATATTTATTATTATAAAGTAAATGAGTAAACAACATTTCACATTTTTTAGAGCAAAACTGTATGTAATACCTGTAAAAATAATTCTATCTTCCCTTTTAATTCTAGTTCTTTTCTCCAACTACCCTCCCCTACATCTACTTGTGACTACCCAGTTAGAAAATTTAGGCTAATCTACAGTTTTCTATTTCCACTTTTCCTCTCTAAACAGATGAAAAAACAATGACTCCTCTTTAAAAATTGTTCACTGTTCCCCATCTCATTACGATACTACCACAACTGCTCAGGATTTCTCATTTCTTAAAATTCTGCAGTTTTCCTAACTACTTTACCATCCACTAATGCAAACTGGGTTTTGCCACCCATTTTACCCTTAAAACCCAATTTCTGAAAAGCCTGCTCTTGTATAATATGCAATTATTTATTTTAAAAGGATCAGCTATGTTCGGTATAACATATCCAAAAATAAAGCATATCTTTCTTACGCCAATGAGTTCACAGACTACCATGCCAAACACAGAAAGATGCCTTCTTCCTAATATCTAGTGTTCTACACTGGCTCCTTAATACTTCATTTTTTCCTTGATCCTCTATATTCTACAATGACTTTCTGTTTATATCCAGTACAATTATATTCACAATATCTTTATCTTGCCCTCCAACCTTTATCGTGTCACTACTGTGTATCTGGCAAGGTGACTAGATGTTGGAGGATATTATGGTTAGCAACAGAGCTATTTCCCATTCTATCTGCTCCCAAATACTTACTGTCCTTCTTAAGTGACTCAAAAAATTTTCTGAACTCAGTGATCTTTCATCATTTTACTCATTTATTATACTCCACAAATGATACTAAAACATCCTGCTGATTTATCACCTGTACGAACAATGGTGACTCCAGCAATGCCCAGAAGGTAGGTGAAGAGGGGCCACTGCCCTGGGCCTTACGCTTTCAAGAGCCTGCTCTCCCTGGGTGGCCAGGTAGCTCTTTGGGCTGTAGAAAGCCTACCCACCCCGGGGCTATGCTAACTCCTCTGAATTCTACCTCAGCCAACAGATTCCAAATACCCCGGATTACAGTAATGGGCTACCACCCTGGGGTCACAGGTACACTCACCTGTAGATCCAAGAGGTTGTTGTCAAGGGATGGCTTACAGAGGTGAACAGGGTTGCTTGGGGGATGGGCCTATGGAAACGCTGTATCAAAACTCCTCAGATATAGGGGGAAAGAAACAACCTGCAGGGCAGGGACAAGGGCCAATTCTCCTTCTGCCACTATGTTCTAGAGCAGAACTGGAAAACCTGAGAATTCTAGATGGCACCTTTCTCATAAAGCTGTACCGCTCAAGTTAGGAAGAAGAGGCATTTTTATTTAAGTTTTTCAGCTGCTTTGTAACACTCAAGTATGTACAAATATAATTAAATATACTTCTATTCCTGTATTTATTCCTATTAATGTTAAGGATAGGCTTGGTTTCCACATCCTATCTCCATCCACTGAATAATGATTATAATAGCAACATTAGTAGTAGTACTAAATCCTACATTTTTAATACCACTCACCGTAAGTCCTAGCATGATAAGCCAATGATGGCAAATCTTTTAGAACTTACAGTGATATAAACAGCCTGCTGCAGGAAGCGTGCCACAGGTTTGCCACCACTGATCTAGCCTATGCTGGGCTCTTTCATACCCCTTTGCAAAGACTGTCTCCCTAGTTATTACCTACATCTTACCCATAAACTGAAACGACTAGAGTAGCAGGATTCCAACCTAGGTTTTTCTGAATTAAAACAACAAATTCTTCACCTTATATATCCTTGCAGAGGATTAGGAGGTTCTTCTGACTTCAGACCTGTTTATACTACACAGATTTGCCAGATTAATAAAGCTAAGGGGCCACTCTCATTTTCACACTGGATGCTGTTTTTAAACTATGTACTAGCTGGTTATGCTCAAATCAGTTAATTTCCAAATCTTGAAGATTTTCTTTTCCATTCCATCACTATGTCCCCAAACTCTATACCAAAATCATACATCCTTCTACCTCAGTCATGTGCACATCCCCTTCTCACAGCCAAGTGTAACTCCAAACCAACCTTTAAGACACACCTCACAGTATATCTTCTCCACAAAGATGTCCCTAATGATTCAAGTAGAGAATTTTAAAATTTCTATATATCCTATTGATACATCAATCAACATGCAATTCAGCCACATGCTTAACATAATGAGAACCACAAAATATAGCACATATCTTTTAAATTCAAGTGACTTTATGGAGTTAACCTTGTTGGAAGGAAGTATCAGAAAGACAGGTAAAGTATCTCTACAGATAAAGTACCTGGCTATAAATTCTGTCTTGACCATATACATTGATAGATTTTGATGTTAAGTTCACAAAGTATAATAATAAAAAGCAGTTTGTTTTTGTTGTTGTTGTTTTAGAACAAACAGAGTTTTATTCCTAGAAAATCTACATTTTTGGGGGGGGGCAGTACTGGGGATCGAACTTAGGACCCTGCACTTGCTAGGCAGGCGCTTATTCCACTGAGCTATATCCCCAGGCCCTAGTCTACAAATTTTAAATTGATTCAGGACCCCAAAGAATTTTGTTTCTCTGTGTTATATCTACCTATACACTAGCAAATGTTTAACAACCAACCTTTATCCCTTTCCTCCCCACCCTCAAAAAGCAGGATTTATAGTTTCTGTTTATTTCCATGGCATAAATATTCTCAGTTCAGTGACTTGGGGGCTAGCAATGTGATATACTAGATCCCCAGGTAAGAAGACATGTCCAACTTTGGCTCCCTGAAATTGGTAAACATAAGCTTCAGGACATCACTAGTTATACCTATTCACATTCACTATATTAGAAAAGTGGAGAAACATAGTAGCTGTTCATTATGTAACTTTAAAATATGTAACCATAGTGAAACCATTCTGTGTTGCATAAAAATTTTATTGTCAAAAGATCTCACTAACTGAGTTTGGAGTAACTCAGTACTTCAATTAGTTTTTCTTACCTACCAATGATTTCAAAATGAAAAATTCTAACTTTGCACAATACTAAAAAGTCTTGCTATTTCACATGTGTGTCGGTGTGTAGGCTTACATATGTACATGAATGTATATGCATACATATATTTTACCCCAACAACTCAAAGTGTTAAGAATATCAAGAAAAGAAAGCTAACTACAAATTTAAAAATTTCCATTTTCTGTAGAAAAAGTTCTATGTAGTGAGAAAAATTTACATTGCTAGTATCTAAATCTTCATTGAACTGGACATAAAAGTCAATTAAGCATAAAAGGTACAATTACGTTCTACATTGTTCCAAGTGGACATCGTACAAGATAAGTCAAGAGCTACATATTCACTGATATCAAAAGTGTCTGCTATCAGAAAGCAATTATATTTTAATTCTGAAATTCAAACTTCCTGAATTAACTATTTTGCCACTATTTGATTCTTTAAAATGTCATCAAACAGTTTAACAGCATAAGTACATGGTATGCTCAGGAAAAAAATCATTAATTTAAAATGTGTAGAACTATGGGCAATAACTAGTGGTTCTACTTGAGACAGTATCTGTATAATATTAAGTGCTACTTTGTCTGGCTCTGAAAGTATCACTTTAGTCTGGCACTTTTCTCAATTGTAAAACATCAAGGCATCACATGCTTTCTGTATCTGTTCCTTTTCCTTAAGCCTGGGCTCAAAGTATTTTCCTCAAAGAAATGAAATAGGATACCCAAGGCCTCAACCAATTTAATCCCATTAGCTACTTTAAAACTATTATTGCACTTCAAACCACTTCCATTCTTTTACAAATTATTTTCTTCTCACTAAATTAAATGCATTTATGTCCACTTAAGCAACAAAATATATTAAAATTTAAACTCCATTTAAAAAATCAATAAGCATGTTAAACATTTTTTAAGAGGTTGATCAAACAGCACCACAGTTAATCAAGAGTTTTCTGTGACTCTATTGCTGCGTTACTTTTTCTCAACAGAAACTACAATCATTTTCAGTTCTCTTATATTAACAATGACAGATGCTAGCACAAACCTGGGCAGTAAAGTCACTTCTGTTCTTATAGATTTTTATATGGGAAAAAAATTTGACAAGAGGCTACGCTTCATTGTATACATTTACTGAATAACTAAATTTGCTCTCTTCTTTAAATACTGCCTTCTGTGTAGGGTAGTATTATACATGTTCATATATACTTTCCTGCTCATAAAATCTTAAACAACCCAGACCCAAGATTTCTGTGAATGAGAAGGGTCACTTTATACAAGTTTACGCAAAAGAATTCCTAACCACTGATCAATACTGAACAAGACAGTATATAGTACATAGCATCTCTTTTAAAACAATTTTTATTTTTATTAAGTCCAGTTACATGTTATTATTTTCAGCTGCTACCCTTCATGTAAAATTCTCTACACAAGAACTGAGCCAGGAAAATGAAAATGACGATGTTACTGAAGAGCTGGAGTTGTTAATTCTAGAATGGCATGCTAAATTCTTTTACATACACTCACCTCATTTCATCTTTCACTTTATCTTTCATTTTATAATCCTACTGAGTAGGTAATAGCCCTATTTTTACATAAAAGAAATCTGGGACCACAGCAGTTAAGGAACCTGTTCAAGCATAATTAGCTGTCAAATGACAAAACTAGGATTTGAATTCACATTTCTTATTCAAAGGACTATGAGTCATTTTTTTTCCTCCTAATAGTTCTGCAAGCCAGTATGGCCATCAGATACTTATTCTTAAACTAAAAATGTAAATTGTGAGTATCTATGTCTCACATAGCAGTTTAGGTCTTTGTGAAAATTTTACAGTTCTATACAACTACTACAAAAATTTTATATTAATACAGTGACAGTCCTAACAAAAACTTTTTTTCAAGATTAGTAGAGAAATGTAATCTTCCATAAATCAGCTTTATATTAAACATGTACTTCTTGTGTCTTTATGAATGATGTGTGATTTGATGACAGTTCCCAAATTCAACAGATTCAATGCATTTTCAAGCAAAATCCCACTCAGTTATTTTTTGGCTATTGACAAGCTGATCATGAACTTTATATGTGGAGGCAATAGATTCAGGATAACCAACTCAATTACTGAAAGAGAAGAACAAAGGCAAAAAACTTCAAGACAAATATTCAGTAATCAAACAAGGTAATACCAGCAAAAGTAAACAGACAGAACAATGAAAGACAACAGAAGCGGCTGAAATAGATCTGTGACAAAGAGTGAAGGTAAGGAGAGACAGTCTTTAGCAAATGGTATTGGAACAGTGGGGACTCCGTACTCTGAAAAAGGAATCTAGACATACATATTACACCCTGGACAAAAGGAAGTCAAAATGGCTCACAAACCTAAATGTAAAGTCCAGAAACACAGACCTCCTAGAAGATACATAGGAGAAAATCTAGGGGACCTTGACTGGGTGATGATCCTTTAGAAGAAACACCAAAGACACAATCCATGAAAGAATAACTGATAAGCCAGACCTCATTAAATTAAAACTTCTGCTGTGTAAAATACAGTATCAAGAGAATAAGAAGACACACCACAGGCTATAAGAAAATGTTTGCAAGATGTGCCTGACAAAGACATATCCAAAATCTACAAAGAATTTTAAAAATTACAGTTAAAAACTTAACTATGTAGTTTAAAAATGGATCAAATACCTTAACAGGTATCTCACCAAAAAAAAATAAAATGAGAGGAAATTACATTCCAAAAGTGTTACACAGGGGGCTGGGGATATAGCTTAGTGGAATAAGCGCCTGCCTAGCAAGCGCAGGGTCCTGAGTTCGATCCCCAATACCGCAAAAAAAAAAAAAGTGCTACACATTATATGCCACTAGAAAAGTGAAAACACAATGAGATACAACTGCACACTTATTAGTGGTCCAAATGCAGAATACTGACAACACTGCATGTTGCCAACAAGGTGAAACAACAAAAACTCCTTCATTACTAATATGACAGCTTCTTCCCAAGCTAACCCTATTTTCTTTCCTTTTTTTTTTATTTTAATGTGGTATTGGGAATAGAACCTAGGGCATTCACACTGGGATACATCTCTAGCCTTTCTTTAAAAAAGAAAAGTTTTTTTTGTAGTTATTGTTTTTATTTTTGTTTTTTTTTATTTGTTTTATATAAATAAGTTTTTAAGTTCTTTGAGTAAATACCAAGGAACACAGTTGCTAAATAGCCTGGTAAGAGTATGTTTAGTTCATTCAAGGACTGGGAAACTGAAAAAGAAAGATCACAAATTTGAGACCAGCCTGGGGCAAACTAGTGACTTTAGCAAGATAGTGCCTCAAAATAAAATCAAAATAAAACAAGTCCTTGAATTAACTAAACATACTCTTACCAGGCCATTTAGCAACTGTGTTCCTTGGTATTTACTCAAAGAACTTAAAAACTTATTTATATAAAAATCTGTATGTGGATGTTTACAGAAAACTTTATTAGTAACTGCTAAACCTTCAAAATCACCAAGATGTCCTTCAGTAGATGACTAAACAAACTATGATTCAGGCAATGAAATAGTATGCAGCACTTAAAGAAACTTTCAAAACATGAAAGGAAAACTGAATGCACACTACTAACTGAAAGAAGCCACTCTGAAAAGAACTATATACTTCCAATAATACAATAGCCTCGAAAGAAAAGGCTACAGAGATAGGGAAAGAACAGCAAAACAAAATGATTTTCAGGACAGAGAATTCTATATATGGTACTCTAATGACAAATATGTATCACTGCATATTTCTCTAAACATAGAATATACAACATTAAGACTAAACCCAAATGCAAACTGTGAATTCTGAGTAACAATGATGTGTCAAGGTAAATCTTCCCAATCTGGGGGAATATGGTGACAGTGAGGGAGGTTATATGCAGGGGTAAGGATATAAGAAACCTCTATACCTTCCACTCAATTTTGTTGTACTCTGAAACAAGTGAACTTTAAAAAATAAAGACTATAAAAAAGCACATATAAAAAAGTGAGCTGTTATTTGATACACACTAATTTACAGTATGCCTCATGATATAGAAGATAGGGAAAATGTTATGAATTCTTACAACGTATATCAAATCAGACTACTGCTTAAGGTGAAACAATAATAAAGAACTGTGCTTACAGTTACTACATAAGTCACTATATAACAAGGCAAAAGAAATATGACTGAAGGCAGCTAGAGCAATAGAACAAATTTTTCTCTAGATAAGCAAGCAATTCAGCGTTGTGAAAGTTATGCCTAAATTTCAAGCGTTACAATTACTGTGGCTCTACTATTAGACTATTAGGGAATAAAGACCATTAATAATTTTTCAGAAATTAGTTACCTGGTTATAAAACTTCCAAAAGTTTGACTTATACCCAGTAAAGGGAGCATTTACATTGAATTGGAAGAGTAACTCATCACTTAGGGGCAAAGGTTCTTTAGTGAAGTCACCCTGATCTCTAGACTTATGCTGCCTCAGGAATCCCCTAGTAGGAAGGTGTGTGATACTAGGTGGGTGTGTATTAAAATATCTCAATGGGAAAATGCCACCCTTTGTAGGCTATTACATGCATGTGAAGGAGCATTCCTTTTAGTCACAGATAGATATCTCCACCTAAAGCAAATTTGCTTTTTTTAAAAAAATAGCTTATGCTATACATTTTCTTGTTCTATGCCATGAGCTTGCCTAAGAGGTTGATTTTACCTTTAGCTGAAGCTGTGTGTTTTCTAATCTGTTTAGGGCAGCTGTCAAATAATCAGAGTACACAGTGCCATTTAAAAACGAAGTCTTTTAATGAAATATAATAGGTCACAAATACCTAATTTCTGCTCTTTACTATAATTGCTAGCCTTTACTCTAACTGCCACTTTAACAATCTTTTCCAAATGCTAACACAAAAGATGAACAAATCAAGGGTATTAGCATGTGTGTATATTTACAGCTTACTCCTGTCAAAGGCTGCAGTTCCACTTCCAACTCCAATAGCTATATGAGGATCTGTTTCTTTTGATAGAAGCATCCTGTTTCAGGCTGTGAATGCATCTGAATTAATCTCCTTATCAGAGCTACATGAGTAAACACATTCTATAAGATACAAAGGAGAAATGCTGACAAAGTTATAGCACAATATTATACCTTTAGAAAGATGACAATATTTTTACTGTCACTGTAAGACTGTGCATTTTGTCACTTCATTTTTTCTTCATTAAATTGTTTCATTGCTTATTAGTTTGTAATTTTAAAAACACATATAAATTTAAACTTAGATCAATTTTTCTTTCATAATCATTGGTTTTACATAAACATCTACCAAAACCACATACATAAAACTACAAGGAATTGCTGCAAAACAAAAATACAGGATCTTAAAGAAAAGCACAGACATGACTTCTTTATTTTAGGCATGCTTTGATTATTTTGTTACAGCCCAATTTTAAATTTATGATAAAGTATTTAAAAAATACTCCCCTGAAAACATCTTTAGATGATAATCCTTTTAACTTTGTGTTTTATTTTCAGCATATTATTAGCTAGTGGCTTTTTAAAATTTGGTACTAGTATTGTCGAATACCAGAACACCTATGCACAAACAGTAGTAGTTTTATAAGAAGTTTGCCCATTTTTTAAAAGCTAAGCTTCTCTAAATCAAACTAGCTTATTGTGAAAAGAAAACCATGACAACTGTTTGTACCTCTTGCTTTATTATTACATCCGGCCTGGTCAGTCTTAGAAATTCAATCTATTATGGTTGCTAGGAGTCTGTTGCTGTGCAACCTAAAAGGGTATGCTGTGCTTTCAGGCTAAGGAGTGCTAATAAACCTGTAGGTTTCCCTCTATAGGGCTGACCAGTGTGTTTAAAGGGCTTAAATACTTCTCAAGAGTGATTGGACCACAATTCAAGACACATCCTATTAAAAACAAGTCACACTGAGAGATTTCTAACAAAGGGACAAATGCTAAACATACAAATATTCCAAATGTATCCTCAGAAACCCTAACTAATTTGTTAAAACAAAGAGTAGTTTATGATCTACATTTTAATTATACCACCTCCCATCACTCAGTTTTTATTTCGGTACAGTCCCCTAAAAGGTTATAAGGACATAAATGAACTGGGCAAGTTTCAGAGGACAAAAAAGTGTGATCTAAGTACCATCAACTTGGATTTAAAAAAAAAATTGTATTAATATAAATTCTAATAATTGAAAACTAAATTTAGGACCCAAAAGTCACAAAGTTAGAGGAAATAAAATTACTGAGCAAGAAATTCTAAATTTATTATAAAAATTGATTTTTGTGTCAATCCAATTTGTCCAATGGTTTCATATTCTAAAGTCTATTCTAGCCTATCAAATGCCTATTCTCTAATTTTAAAGATTAACATTAAAAAGTCAGTCATATAAACTCACTACAATTAGATAGCATCAGTTGAATGTAAATGAAAAGAGAAGCATAGAGTCTATTAATAAAATTACCCAAATCAAATTGTGCAAAATAATTTGAAAAGTGACACAGGTTAAGAGAGGACTACTAATTCCTTTTTAAAAAGAAACTGTTCATTTTTTGATTATAATGATAGGTCTTTTCATAAATTGAAGGAAATGATAAAGCTACCATAAAATGCAAAAGACTACACAAGAAAATAAAATAAGAGATTTACCAATAATTAGCTAACTATGAAAGTCTATTCAACTTTCCAAAGATAGTTTGACTGTATTAACATTGCCCACAATTTTGCAAGTTAAAAGTAAATTTTAAAAAAAATGCATCATGTTCTCCATGTTCACAGCAACCTTTAGCTTCGCTACCTAATTACTCTGAGCTGGGAATACTAATCTGCTAAATGTACTACCTTTACTTTTTTAAAGAGCCATGGTTATCTATCCTTCAAGGATTGTTTTTATTTCTTCTCAGTATACACCAGAGGAAGCTGAGCAATGAAATTATTTCTCTAAAAGTACCCAAAAGTGACATACAGAATAAAGTGGAACAACTATCCAAAACTGAAAGACAATAGGGTCCAGTAATACATAAGAATTAAAGCAGGCTGAGTGATGCAAAAGCAACATCTAACCAAAGAACGCAGGCTAAAGCCAGAAGAGAATGGGTTAGCTAAAAAGGTTTAGACTGACAACAGCCTCTAAGTAAAGCCAAGCAGAGCAGAAGAGAACAAATAGGAGAAAGGGGAGCAGAAAAAATCATAAAGGTAAGAATGTGCTAGAGAACTGAGAGGAACTGCTGAAAGAGACACCAGGATTCATTTTACAGATAGATACAAAGGTAAAGGAAATCACAAATATGAAAACTTACATACAATACTTGCATATTTTTTGACCAACCCACCCTTATTTCTTAATAAAATGTCCAATAATTTAGAAAAATTTGTTTTAAACATTCAGTAATGTCTTCAACTTACAATGTAAAAACCAAGTAATTAAGTTACACAAGCCACATAATTTTACAAAGACTTCTGAATACCTTCCAACTCTCATAAAAGATGAGAATTTTAAATTAAAATTCTCTAAAGCTACAGAGCCTAATATATAAAAAGCTTTTTTAAATTACTGTTTGATTTTTTCCTCACACAAGACTAAAGAATAAAAACACACATACAGAATGGTCAAAAAAAGTTATGAAGTCAGAAACCAACTTGTATTATTCGTGTATGTATTAGGGCATGTATTAGGCAAATGTATTCACTTCTGAAGCAGCTGCTTAGCACTTGCTTACTTAATTATTAGTGAAATGCATTAAATAATTTTAATCTGATCAAAAAACATCTTATCTGAAAGGAAGTTCTAAGTTGGTTACATTAATACTTAGGATCTTGCCAGGTAATGCTAATTAGAAAGATGGGGATAAAAGTGTGTGTAGATATCCCATATTAGAATCATAGTTGGAAAATGCCTTCTGCTGTTCATTTGGTCCTTGACTCTAAAGATACAAAGCTGTTATATAATTACAAAATGCAGAGTCCTTAAAAGAAACCACAAACTACACAGCTACAGAGGGTGGTATGTTCAACAACACAGTTATGCCTCTTTGCAAATTCCAGTTTTCTTGCATTTACAGTACCCTTTTCCACATACTCATCTTCCAAAATGAAACCAAAAAACTACTTTGAAATCAAAAGTGTTTCTAAATAGAATTGAGTTGATTATTTTTAATTTTATAACTTTTATTAAGAATTACAGGCTTTTCAAATATAATTTATCACGTGATTAGGGTTGGTAACCAAAGACTTGTAAGAACTTCTGTAACTAATTGTATCTTACCAACTATGAAAAAAAAAAATCATTATGAAGGCTATAAACACCTTTCTCCTGAGAACATTTCCTTATTTTGTTTCTTCAAATTGTTTTAATAGCTTTATTGGCAAAGGTCAAAATAGGAGGCTGATGAATAGTTCTTAATAACAAAATTTATAAATTATATAAAATGCAATCTCAATTAAAATGTCATTTAAAGTTTCTGAAATAAAAACCACCTTCACTTTTTAACTACTATTCATTTTTATACATTTAAAAGCTTGAAAAAGATATTTATCAATAGATTTTTGAAATGCAAAATTGAAGAAACTCAAAAGCCATCTTGAAGTACATTCTATAAACCCAAAGAATATTTTCAGTTTGCAATACATTACAAATGACAAAAAACTCAAATACCTATTCACAATTTTTGTGAAAGAAAAACACACAGAAAAATCTTTAGAAAACACAAAAGACACCTTAATAATGAGGTAAACGTGACTTTCTCAGTGAACACTAATAACCTTTCTATAAAAATCTGACAAACTGTATTTAATTCAAACCATAAGGTAAGACTTAAAGTATGAAAGTTCCACAATTCATCATCTTAAATGCTACTTGGATAAGAAACTAATAAATTTTTAGTCTTGGGCCACACCACCCTGAACACACCAGATCTTGTCTGATCTCAAAAGCTGAGCAGCATCAGGCCTGGTCAGTACTTGGCTGGGAGAAACTAACTACTTTTTATTTCATGATTTTTTTTTTTCATTCATCCTGCATCCCCAGGAGATGACACAAGAAGCAACACAAAGCAACATACTGAAAATCTGAGGGCTGAGGCTGATCAGTTGTGCTGAGTTTCTTTCCAAAGATAAAAAGTGAAAGGAATACTGTAATAGTAAGTGAGGGGTAAAGACTTATTCTGAAACAAGATTAACCATGCATTGTTAACTATGAAAGCAGTGTAATGTATAGGTAGAAATTTGATTATTTCACCAAATTGCTGTTGCTGCAGTTTGTTTAAATTTGTCCTTACAAAAATGGGGAAAAAACAAGAGAATAAACTCAATACTCTCCAGAGTCTCATCACTCACAGTTTTTTCACAAACACAATTATAGTATAGACTAGTGATGTTAAATTTGGCTTCTTTCACTAATTATTTATTTAACATCTGAAATAACAATGTACTTATGTCCAAGAGACTCTGGTCCACAGGTGGCTAAAATGTGTGCACAGCTGACTCACTTTGGACACAAATGTCCGGGCAAATTTGCAAGTATAATCATTCAACAGGCCTTTAGCCATGGAAACCAAGATTAAAAATTAGTGCTGTATGTATGATTATGAAAGTTCAAACAGAATAAAGTAATATACTCTTTTATAGTTCAACAGAAACTTCTACTTCTCTAACTTAAACATGTAACTTAACATACATTTTATATTAATTATATTTGCCCCACTTCTGAAGTTTTCCAATATAGTACAATAGCTTCAAATGTGAAACTCTGCATTTCATAGCAGACAATGGGCAAATAATGCTGAATATCTGACACAAATTAAAAAGGAAAATATGCTTTTGACATTAGCCTACTGAATAATATTATAAAAATATTACTATAACAATGTATTTGTCAAAATAATAATTCAAGACAATTTGCCTCCATTAGCAACTTTTATTTATCTAAATAACACTTCATTTATGTCTTCCTACATACATAAATTTTTAAAATAAGTTTAAGTCAAAAATTGTGATCAAAGTTGACTACAAAATAATATCTGTGCAATATAAACAACGATTCTAATTTCACATCTTATGCGATATGGAAGAGCAATTTTATCATAGAAGTTATCATATGCAAAGATTTCACCTCCAATTTAAATTAGCCATAAGCACACTGAGAGCATAAGCAATCAAACTGTCATCTCACTGATTCTAATTTTTACTTGCCAATTAATTATTAACTTTGTGCTAATACTTCATGTTCTGCTCACTTTTTAGGATTATGTTTTAGTAAGTTATAACTTTCAGAAGAACCCCTAACTTCAAAGCAGGTGGTGTGGACTTGAAGGATTTAATTTTGAAAGTCTCTCAATCTGCTTGCTTCCTTAAAGAAAATCATAGATCTTGTCAATACACATCATAAAATGCAAACACACACAGACACACACACATACGCATGCTCTCTCCCTATATATATATTCAGAGAAAGGCATATTAAAATGACCAGAGGGGCAAAGAATAATGAAGAAAACTGCTATGTAAGGACAGATGGAAAAAATTAGGATTTTCTACTATAGAAGGAATGCTAGCCATCAAAAGCATCACTATTCTATACAAAAACTTACCTCCTTAATATCTTTGTTCAAATATTTTCTTCTCTATAAAAACTTTTAAATCATCCTATTTAAAATTGCAACTTTATCCATTCCCATCACCTAGCTTCTCAACCCTTCTTTTTCCTTCACAGTATTTATAACAATTTTATAACACATATGCATTTATATTTCTTCTTTTATCCCCAGCTGTCTGAACATGAACTCCTCAAAAGCAGCCTTAATCAGTTTCAATCACTGGTGTGCCTTCTACCACAGTTTACTTCCTGGCCCACATAGTATGCGCCAGTGTCTGTTCAACAAAATGAATATAAAAAGTAAAAACGATCATGTACACTTAAACTTGTTACAGAAATTGAAGGGCATCCCTTAAGTCTGCAAAGTTAAAAATGATTTCACAAGTGCTAATAAATTTAGCAAACTCAGTACCTTAAGAAATGGTACAAAATGAAAATGCACCTGTGAAAAAGAGGCTTGGGTAGGTATAGATAAGTATACTACCACAATTTATTTTAGTTGGTTGCGTATTATTGATTATTCCACGTTCCCAACTTCTCACTGTATGACTAGTGTTAAGTCTATTTAATTTATATTTCTTGGGCTGGGGATATAGCTCAGTGGAATAAGCACTTGCCTAGCAAGCACACGGTCCTGAGTTCGATCCCCAGTACTGCAAAAAAAAAAAAAAAAAGACCTTACCTTAATTTATATTTCTTTTAAATCTTACTTATGTCCTTTGCCATTTTTATTTTCTGAGGTAATTTTAGAATTTTGTTACTTATTTGTAACATCATTTAATATATGTGGAAGTTTTTGCTTTGGTTATCTGATATAAGTATTTTTCAGTTTACCTTTTAGCTTTACATGAGACTTTTCATAGAAGTTAGTATTTTGTATATAGTCAAATGAATTGTTTCATCATAATTTCTGTTCTTTGCATCATGCTGCTCCTATCTAGGTTTGTATAAATGTTAATCTATAATACCCTAATTTTCTAAAACTGAATGAATGAATGAATAAATGAATAAATAAATAAAGGGCTACATGGATTTAGGATGATAGCTTGATATAACAACAAAAATTTTTCAGGATAAAGTCTCCGTTAGTACATACCAAATCAGACAATATGACCTTTTCATAGTACAACCCTAACTGAAATGTGACAGATATAACCAGAGGCCTGATTACTATAGTTATTCCATTCTTATACCACCAGTTACCTTAGTGTAAACCTGGAAGAACTGATCTGGACTTTTAACATCCCAGAGGGTATAGTGAAGTTAGGTAGCAAAAAGAAAAATACAAGCAGTCTGGAGTATTCAAATAGCCCCCTAAAAACAAAGTTTTCATAACACCCTACATTTCTCCCATGGTAAGCAGCAGTAGGAATTCTTACACCCTGCCCCAACTAGAAAAAAACAAGATACTAGATCTGATAAGGTATCTCTCAACATAACACTAGAGACATCCCAGGCAAATTCAGAAATTCAGACAGATAAACAGGGACAAACGAAATTCACGTATGTGTAAAGAGTGAGGTTACAAAGTGCCACTTGAAAAGAGGAAAAGAAACCTTCAATGGGGTCAATCCAAATCTATTACTTGCTCGATGCTCCTCTATATTTGACAAAACATACAAAGGTCATTAATCCACGGTGAAATATTTTAAATAAAAGGTCATTAACCCATGGCAATAATAAAATCATGGCATTCTAATGGTCATTACGAAAGCATAGCTTCACAAAGCTATAAAATAGTTAAGTATTTTCTGTAATTAAATTAGAAGAAAAACAGTGTAAGGCTAGTGAAGAATTATTCACTACTTCAAATAGGAAAGGTCACTGGATCTTATGCTGAGTTCAAAAATTTATTACATAATCTTCTGTCCTCAAGAAGCTTACAGTTTGAAGAGATTAAACATTTAAGAATAAACAAAACAAAAATCTCAATTATAATTCCCAGTCAGCAGCAGAGATAAGAAATTAAGAATATCATTAAAAGTAAGGAAAGGAACCAAGTTAGAGAACCACTCCAACTTCTACGACTGCCTCTAAGCTAGTTTCCCAGGGCTTCACACAAGCTAGGCTAGCACTCTTCCACTGAGCTACATCCTTAGCCAAAAAACTAATGAATGTTTTCAGACAGGACTTCAAGTAGGACAAGAAACATATTCTAAGTAGAAAAAAGAACAATAACCATGAGTTAGAGAAATAATACAACAAATTCAGGGAACTATATACGACAGTAACAGCAATTATCATTTAAAGAGCCTTTACATACCAGGTGCATTGCTGTTTTTGCCTGTCACACAATGTGACCTTTGAAGCACTCTTCTTTAAGGTCGATTCCATTGATCATATTTTACAGAGTTCACCTAATCTTTCCATGGTAAAACTACTAGACAATAACAGGGCTGGAATTCAAATTCCTGAATTTTAAAGTTCATGCTCTTAACCAATACACCATACCACAAGCTAGGCTCGCCAGGAAAGAGATAGACAGTAGAGTAGTAAAGTTTAAATCTGAAAATGGACATGAAACTATAACCTTCCGAATGGCAAATGCTAAGTAGTTTTGTGTCATTAAATATTCCTTAGATGATGCTGATGAATAGGCAGTGAGGAATTCTGAAAACTTCTGACCCAGAGAAACATTTTCAAAACCCAAAGAACCTTTTTTTTAGATTTTGTTACTCCATAGCAATTCACACAAAAATTACCCAGATTATAAATTGTAAGATATTAAGACTATATCCCACATTTAGGATTCTTTCTCATTAGGTCCAGTATAGCAGCCTAGAATTTAGTTACCCTAATAACTCAGTCTCTATATTCAAATCTCAATTTAAGAGATGAAAGTATTTAGCACGTTCTGTTCATCTGAAATCAACATTTATATTTTCTGTTCTATTTTAAGGGACAGTATGTGTATCAGCACATCAGAAATAGAGTCAAATTTAGATCATATGGATGCCTTCCCCACCCCCAAAATTTATTAACAGAAAACAAAAGCAATGTGAAACATTATATTTTGAGTCTACTAATTCATATAAAATAGTAGTATTACAGTTTTTAAAATTCATAAAGAATGAGAATAATGATCAGATATGGTGGTACACACCTGGAAATCTGGCTACTCAAAAGGCTGAGCCATGAGATTGTGAGTTTAAGGCCAGCCTGGACAATTTAACAAGACCCTATCTCAAAATAGAGAGTTCAGCATGTAACTGTGGTAACTCACTTGTCTACTACATGTGAAGCCCTAAGTTCACTCTCTAATACACACGTCAGAGTACAAGAGTGAGACAGTAAGGGGGGTGGGGGAGAAGGAGGGAGAGAGAAAGAGAGAGAGAGAGAGAGAGGGGATAAGCCAATAAATAAAAATAACTTCTAGGCAAAACTGCAAGAGCTAACTACTATTTCATCATGCCATTGTTTATCATATCTCCATTTTTATTGAAGGTAAGGATAAATCCAATGGGAACAGTCTTACAAGAAGGTTTGTCTGTGGGGATTTGCCTTGTTAAAGGCAAATGACAAATGGTTTCCCCATAGGAAACTTACTCCTGTTTTATATTAAAAAAAAAAAAAAATATATATATATATATATATATATATTTTTTTTTTTTTTTTTCAGATTTGGCACCACAAATAATACTGCAGAAAGCATCAGGCTGTGCTGGCAAATTCAACTGTCTTTATCTGTGTGTCTCATACAAACTGTTTCAAATAATTAACAGTGTTAGCGCTCAAGTAGCTCATCTTTATCACAGAATACCAAAACTACGTCAATTTACTTCCAACACACACACACACACACACACACACACACACGCATGCACACCAAAAAGCTTAGTACAAAATTACTTATTCCTGTCACAGCTTCACAGTACTATGACTCAGTAAACAATATATCCTTCCAAAAACTCAGGTTAAGAAAATAAAATGTCATACAATTGCATGGTTGTTGTTACTGCTCCTAGTTGCTAAGGAATGAAGAACAGTCCATTCACATACTCATTCTGTCCGAGCGCTCCTACTTAGCCATGCTGCAATACCTTTAAATGCCAGCTGGGCAAGTCTCAGCTTGTGCCACCTGTGTCAGTCAGTTGCTAGTACTTCACTTCTGTTCCAAAAGACAGTAAACTAGAGGAACAAATGTCTCCACTTTTAAAAATAATAAGGGAATTTTTACAACTCCCATAATCATAAGAATTACTCTCTACATAAAAAAGAGGGGGATTGGTAGAGTTGGTAGAGTGCTGAGTTCAATTCCGAACAAACATACACACACACAAAGAAGTACACACCAGTCCTCAGAATAGCTACACTGAAACACTGATTATGACAAATATCATTAACATCTAGCAATACAGGGATAAAAATATTTTTATTACATTAAAAATAAAAATATACCAAGTATAATAAATATTTTCCCTTAGTATACAGCCTACTTATGGGTTTGGAAAGTATTTTAAAATTTTATTCCTATATCATTCTAAAACAGAACAATTAAATGTTATATGTACCAAAAATTACTTGGAAATAATTTTAAAATATTTATTCAAACTGCATGCAGAATTATAAAACTTTAATGTAGTTTCTCTAGAAAAATTTGGAGATCAAAATTATAGATAAATAATGAGTACTAAAGGAAACACATTTGCATTGTTTGCCTTTAAGAAAAGCGTTACACTAGCTGTAAGACAAGAATACTTGTGCCATTTGAAAGTATGTGTAATTCTAGTGGCAGACCTGTTCAATGCTAATCTCTGCTGTAACTCTCTGGCTGCCTTTTTGGGTTGACTGTGCTGGGCCAGGCATAGCTAAGGGGCAAAGGAAAACAGAAAAATAATCAAGCCGAAACAGGAAGAAAGACTGCAACTGAGCACTTAAGGAAGTAAGACACAGGGATGAAGATGCCAGATCTAAAAGCTTAGATGCTATGCAAACAGGGATGTGTTTTAAAATACAGGTCAATATGTATAAGACAAAGCGTTCCTATACACATGAATTTAAGCATATAGCACCAAAAGTACAGAAAATATTACATGGAATGTAAAATTTAAAAGGCCAAATAAAATTTTAAGAATAAGTTAAAAAAACACAGAAAAAGTTAATACAAATAATGGTTAAACTGATATTGCATTAAGCTCCCAACAAAATCTTCTATAAATATTACTCAAGTGAACATATATTCCATGATGTTTTACTTTGCAGGGTTGCATTTATGTTTTCCTCAAACATTGTTTGGCTCATTAAAATTTAGATTGGTGTTCTCTTCATATGTTATCTCTTGTATCTACTTCTGGAAAGCATGAAAATCTAATATATAAGATCACTTACAGATATTTTCTAATGGCAAAAAAAATTTTAAAAGCCCTTTGAGGAAAAAAATGGTTGTTTGGTTGTTTAATTAAAGCATAGGTTTGGTTCTTTTCTGTCATTTTTTTATTCAGTCTGAGTGAATAATAAATACAACAGAAATATTTTAAAAGATTTAATATTTTAATATTTAAAAGATTGCTGCAAAATAGTTTGCAAAGTCATATATATTTCCAATGAACCCCTAAGATCAGAGAAGTTTAGCAATTGAAGTTGTTACACAAATGAAAGATATGGTTCTTATTTAATGGAACATTTACTGTCTGTCTTAATTATTTAATTAGATTAAAACAAGACAGAAACAGCTTTTCAATAGAAATTTAGGCCCACATTTTATGTTACTCAAATACCATTAACCATTATTTGGTATATATATTAGCTCATTACAGAAGAGTTACCAAATGAATAATGGGGTGTCTTTTGTTATCAGAAAATGAGTTTCTGTCTTACCTATCTGGCCGCAGTCAAATAAAAAAACTAAGGGAAACTCCTCATTCTCTGAAGATACTAAATTCAAAACTATTAAATTGCTTTGAATGATATCATAAATTATTAATTCATTAGGTCTTGGATATCTCTTCCTTTATGTCTTATTACAAACTTAGAATATGTCCAACTAATTGAATAGCTACCTGAAGGAATGTTCCAGAATAGTCTCATCCTCAACTTACAATAGCTCTTAACTATTTACCCAAACATCTACAAAGGAAAGACAGATAAAAGATTAATTCCAGTTAACCTGTGAATTATACTCCAGTCCTTTGTGTTTTTACTACATCCTGTAGACATAAATTTCTTCTTGTGCTTGTTCCTTTTTTGAATAAGTCAGATCCTAAATAGAGGAGCCTGGATTGCTGAACAAAAGACATGACCAGGAAGTGATAACAACTTTATACTTTAATACAATTCTGAGAAGATACAATATCACCTTTACATATTTTGTACTAAACATAATGTAAGCATTGTTGCCAGCCTACATTGAATGTGTTCCTAAGATTCCATTGGCTTCCCAAATGTAGACTGCTACAGATATCAGCTAAGTAAATCAGATATCCCAAATGAATATATTAATTATATCTCTTTTATATATTAATACTGTATTATTTTATAATTGATAACGAGACTCTGATATAATATCCCAATTCATTTTATCTCTATATACCATCTAGAAATAAGTTCAGAAAATAACAATCAAAGATTCCAGAGCCGCCTTATAAACATTACAAAAAATATCTAATGTAATGCCATAAAGAATTGTGTGATCTTTTCCTCAGCTAAAATCATTGAAAGGTTAAAAAAATAAAAGATTTTTTATTCCAGAAATTATTTCACCATTCATACACTGATTAATCCATCTTCCTTTTTTTTTTTTTTTTTTTTTTTTTTTTTTTTTTTTTTTTTTTTTTTTTTTTTTTTTTTTTTTTTTTTTTTTTTTTTTTTTTTTTTTTGCGGTACTAGGGATCGAACTCCGGACCCTGCGCTTGCTAGGCAAGCGCTTATTCCACTGAGCTATATCCCCAGCCCCCTTCCTTTATTTTTAAATTCTAAATTTTCTACTAATTTCATCCAATTCTATTTTTGAGTATCCCCTATTCTTATTTTTCTCAAATCAGATTTTATTAGTACATCTATCCTTATTTTTAATTCTTACAGATTCTCAGATATCACTTTTGTAGCCTTCTACAATCTCACATCTTTAGAAATATATCCACATAGTTTAGGAAACACAATATTGTAATGAATACCTCATTTCTCTTCTCCCTGTCTCAAAAATTTTAGAAAAAAGTGTTTTTTGAGCTGGAGATGTAGCTCAGCACAAGGGTCCAGAGTTCGATCCCTAGTACTGAAGAAAGAAAAAAGAGCAAATTCAGCGATTTCAGTATTCCTCAATTAACCAAAATAGTACTGACATTAAACACACAATGATATAAATCCTCTAATTACTCATTCATAACTAAATGTAAAGGATGATCATACAAATCTAAAAGCTCCCAGGGTAATATAACCAGTTATTCCTTAGGTCTCCACTAGAATGTTTTCAAACCAAATACTAGCAGGTCAGTAATAGTAATAGTGAAAGTATTAACAGATATGCTGAATATGCAAAATGGGATTCATTTATAGGCCTGAAATGACTCTTCTTTTTCTTTACACTGTACTAGGCACTATTCATGTATTTTTTTGGTACCAGGCCTTGAACTCACGATCTTGCACTTGTCAGGCAGGCACTTTGTCACTGAGCTATATCCCTGGCCCACTATTCATTTTCTTATGTTTCTAACTTTATGCCCCTGCTCTCATTTACCCTCACTGTCACCTCAGTCTTTTGGATTAAGATGTTGTTTGGGGCAAGGGATGACATCTCTTGGCATTCTTTCTAAGGTTTGTAAACCAAAATGTAAATTGAACTTGTAATGTGTATTTGGGAAATTCCAAATAGCAGTGGAAATGAACAAAAACACAATTTAATAGAAAGGGTTATATCATGCAAGAGTAAAATCATTCCTTCCGAGTTTTTCCAGAGCAACAGGACTGAAGGTAAGTGAATATTCAGCCTTCATCTCAGCTGTATTTTTATCAACCGCCCAAAATGCCCAACCAAACTTAACCCAATCAAAATGCTGCAATCTCTCTTTCCAAGTTTAAACACTTTAAAAGTTCTACCTTACTTCCAAGCTATATGGCTCTCAAACCTATGCTGAAATACAAATCCACATCTATTATACATCTCTACTCATTTGATAGTATTTAGAAGGTTTTAAATTTCAAAACTCAGCACACTTTTAAAAATAAGGAAATAGATCAAATGTTGATCCAGTAACATAATATCTTAACCTATTATAAGTAGAAGAACAAATTTTTTGTCTTCAACTATAATTTAATTTGACTTCAGCATTCATGGTCTTTATTAACTAAAAGTGGCCTAGAAAAATTATCACATAATGTGAGGCATTAAATCGTTTCTAAGATCATATTCAATTCATTCAAAATTAAATACGTCCTGTAATTTTCTTTGCCTCACAAAAACAGCACTAAGGAGGCAATACAAATGTTTAAGACATGGGTAATGCAAAAATCAGGAAGCAAATAACAGTAGTGATAATATTTCTACAGTACCAAACAAAATGTACAGTAAAGTAACTTTCTAAAGGTGTACATACACAAACATACAAAACACTGTATCTAAGTTACATTCTACTTTTAATGATAGCTTAAAAATATAAAGTGACTTTTAAACAAAGCATTTTAAAATGAGTCATACAATATAACCATGTAAAATAGAGAATAAGTTTATCTCATTTCTGTGTATTAATTTTTCATGTTGGCTTTTCATCATAGCACAGTCAAGCATATATTATACATTTACATTGCAAAGGTGATTTCCAGATTACTAGTATAATACTTATCTGTATTTTTTTATTAATGACACTTCAGCTGACACTTCATCAAAACTCATGTCTAAGGGTGCCACCAAATATAATCAGAAGTCAATCAATAAAAGCTTTATGTTATAAATTATACTTTTTGGTTCTTGAAAATATCAGCATAAATAGTAGCAGGGGAAAAACCTAGGTTTGGTGTCAAAAAATATTCACAAAACCAGATACCCGAATCAAAACATAAAGAGGTAGATTTACGGGATCAATAATTCATGAATTAGGTTTTCTCACTTTATTTTACCCTTAACTTTCTAAAACTGTGTATGACTACACCACAACAGAAGCTCCTTAAAAGAGGGTATTATTTTGTATCCACTAAGGTACTAATGAATAGACATATATAGATGTATTAATTCTTTCAGAGCAAAGGAATCATTAAGCACAAATATACCGTCTTTAGGACAAAAGGAATAATTTAATAAAATAGATTAAAAACACTTTATTAAAGTAATAAAATGCCTATCTTCACAAAAGCACAAATGCTATGTGCTGTAATATTGCGGCAGAAGAGAAAAGCCGTCTGGAAGAAAGTGGATAGCGGATAACCTGAGTCACTTCTGTGTCCTGCCTCCCAGTCATCCCCTCCTCGGCTCCCACCCCCACAAAAACTTCACAGTCCAGGAAAAGGAACTTGGGAGAACATGTAAGGCACTGACACCTAGCAACAGGAACAAGGTATGATTTCCAAATGTGTCCGCTTTTCCTTGCTGCTCTCCAGCAACCTTCCCCATTCCTTCACAACTAAAGCACAGAGGAAAGAAACTTAATTGAGAAGCAAGTCTCTAAAATTATTTTGTATATTCAGATAAACTACTGATCAAAAATGAAGCAGGCCTGATATACTTTAAGAATACTTATACTGAGATATACAAAATGCTTTATTAAACATACAAATTTGAATGTAGTTCAAAAACCTTTTTATGATGATCAACAAAAATAGCAAAAAAAAATTTTTTTTAAGTAATAATTACACTTCTCCTATTAAGGTGGTAAAAGAGAGAAGAATACATGATTTTTCCTAAACTTGAGCAAAACTATTTCTCTCAGCAATTCCTGCTGAAAAATCCTAAGAACCATTAAGATAGAATTTATGAACACACGGATTTTTTTTACCAAAAATATGTTACAATTTTTCTGCTACCAAACCTGAATTAAACGAATAGTTACCCAAGTAAAACCATATTCAGAAAAAAGAAAACAAAAGCAATAATTACTACCAATGGAAAAACAGCAGACAATACTAGGGTGGATGATGCCAATGCTTCCAGATCAAGGCCCCAAAGTCTAAAGGTCCTTTGAACCTGCCCAGACCTTGACAAGATTTTAGTTCTTTTCAAAAACCAGTTGGATGGGCCAGGAATATGGCTCAGTGACACAAGCACCTGCCTGGCAAGTGCAAGGTCCTGAGTTCGATTCCTAGTACAAAAAAAAGTGTTAAATAACTATGGAATGAAATTGTTCAAAAAAAAATGAAACCAATAATCTTAAACCTAAATTATTTTTATTATTTCTGCTTTCCCACCCCCCACCCCACTGCCTATCCACATAGTCAGGAACTGATGCCCTCTTTTAAATATCTCATTAGTGAGTAGCAAACAGGAGCCCCAACTGTCAGATGCTTGTCTGGCACACATAAGCAGAGAATCTGGCTTCAGCAGAAGCGCAAGCTGTGAGGCTCAGCTAATTCCTATGTGGGTGAAGAAATCAGGGCATTTGGCAACTGGTCTCTACAGAAGCCACTTAAATGGTGAAACCTTCTGAAACTATGCCATTAGTACGGTCAGTGAGTGACCACTGGACTCTAGGTTTTCTTTCCTTGTTGTTCTTACCAGAAAAAACAACAGGCTAGCAACATGGTAGCCTCTGAGACCACAGATAAAGAAAATACCAATTTCTGGCTCCATATTATTGGCATGGTTCCCTTTTCTTAGTGCCACAGAATCAGAGTATCAGTGTTATAAATGGCTTTGAATATCATACTGCCTTACTGTTTCATTTTACAGATGGAGAAGCTGAGACCTTCAGAGTTTTAGTGAAAAGCCTAAGGTTTTATAGTTAGTAGCTAACTGAGAAACTTTGTTTTCTACTTTTACCCTCCTTACACTGGCATTTTTAAAATTCTTTTTCACTCTAGCTTCTCTCTTCCACCATTTCTAAATGGATCTGTCTCCTCTCACCAACTAATGCCCATCCTTTTTCAGGCCAACTACCTCGTTCTCGTACTGTTCCTGGCTCAGCTCCAATCATCCCATATCCTTTTTGCCTAAACAAGAAACACCAGGAACCACTGGGAATCCCTGGGCAGGCACTTGGCAAACAGTATTGAATAGGTGTTACTACTTCCAATAAAAGTTAAAAAGAAAAATCCAGAAGTTAAGAGTCAACAATAGACATATATATGATTGTGCAAATACATTTTTGTTTTTGAGATTAATGCTAGAGTACTTACTTCGCCAAAAGCCATGTATACCCAGGACTAAGAAGGGAAACTTATGAATCAAATCTACACTCAGGTAACGTCATTAGTAAAACAAGGTTATGTATTTTCAACAGGGCATTCAGACTGAAATTAAGAAAATAACACATTATTAGAAATAATATAATCTTTCCATGTAAATTACATTTCCTAGTCCTTTTCTAAAAGTTCCCTTAAAAATATATCAAATTCATTGGCAAAAGGAAGGAAAGGACATGGCTAAGCTGAGTCTGATTTATATAGTTGGATTAACAACTTATAAAAAATCACAAAGGAGATCATATAATGAAGTTACCAGTTTAACAAACTAACTCTTGTATTAGCAGAGAAGGATTGGAGTACAAAAAATGACAGGGGTGGGTAAAAAGCTTCAACAAAATACAATGCTTCAGAAAAAAAGATGTCAGTATCAGATGTGTTTATCATTTGGTGTATACAAATCACATTTCCAGTTTGAGAACATTTAGGACTATTTAAATCATTTTAAAATGAGAAAAATATTTCATTCTTAATCAAATTGCTCAAAAAATCCAGAAATACAGCAAATTACCAAATAGCAACTTTAAATATAACAGCCAACTTGAAAAATGTTATTTTAAACATTTTTAACATCCAAAGAAAGCAAGCCAAAGATGGTATTTTTCCCACTGTAATTTCATATTATGTATTATACTAAGATCATGTTCCAAGACTATTCTACACTCAAAATAGGGATTAAAAAATTACTCCAAAATCCCTTACTTCTACAAGTTTGTCAGTGATGACCTCACACATTTTTCTATCCTTAGTAAATAATAATGCTAAGCAGTATAAAATTGTGTAATTCCTTGATGAACTACTCTTTTTAAACTGACTATGCAATTTTTCCTCATTATTATATAGCAATGATGTTTATAAATATGGCTCAAAATGTTTCAATGAATCCATGTAGACTACGTGAAAAAATAAACAGAATAATGACATGGACTGTCGAGGACCATGCTATGTAACTGTTGAAGAAAAATCAGGGACAATGGAAAGTGTAAGACATCATGAAATATTACATCATTAGTTCTTATTCTGAAGTCCCCAGACCAAGAGAGTTGTACAGACAGAGTAAAAAGAGCCCATTCTGATAAGGCTGCAGAGTAAAAACAAAACATAACTTTGGACTAGCATTCTCTAAATGACAGAAAGTAACAAGACTGGCTATCAAATAGTAATCCAACCTTGTGACTGATAGCTTCATGACTGATTTTTTAAAAGTGGAAGAAAGGGAATAATTATTTAATGACTGTAGGTTAGTAGGTAGTATTTCAGAATTTCAGTCCCACTAGAAAAGAGGTAGTCAGAGGAGCATACTAACAATAATTCCTGAGTGGTTAAAAGATTAGAATATGTCCCTCATATTTGACAATAACAATAGCCAACCAGTGCTGAGCATATATTCCAAGATAAATATGGACCAAAGCACATCATGTAAATGCTTCTTCAGTCATCATTTACCCCCATCAACAAGACACCATTGTGCTGACCCTTTTCCAAATGAGAAAACTGAGGGTAAGTGAAGGCAAACAGTTTGCCCAAGGTTCATGTTCCTAATAAGATTATCTGAAATCTGACTCCAAAGGCTATGTTCTTAGCCTATAATACAGTTATCCCACCTATTTATTGATATGCTAAATACAATTCAGTTTCACAACTGATTCATTTCATTATCTCCTGTAATTTGATACAAAATATAAACTTCAAATTTTAATCTATAAAACTTGCCATATAATATGCTTTTAAAACATTAGTTCTAACTATAGGACTGACTACATTTTCAAAGAAAAATGCCTAATCTATTTTAGTAAAACCAGCATTTTAGTATATGTGCTGCCAAAGCAAGCACAAAATCAGCATTTTAAAATACTGTTTCTCTCTACTGATGTTCTAGATTCTTTGAGGCATTCCAACACATGAATTATTATGCCGTATAATGTTGCTTTTTAAAAAATATCGAAATTGGTTGACTGCAGTTGAATGTGGTATAATGGTATCAATATATCAATTACCAAAAATTAAAAAGTTTGTAGTGTGTAACTACACCTTTCTAGGCTTGAGGAAGATGCCACTGCTTCATTATTTGGCTTTTACAAGACATATTGTAAGGAAAAGAGTCAAGGATGTAAGAAGCAGCCCCAACAACTGGACTTAACAGTTTTAAAAATCTCTTGATAAACAATATTCAGATACAGGTATCCGGCCTCAGTTTAGAAGCACATGACACAGCGTAAAGCACAGACTCTAAAATGTTTCTGATAACAAACCAAGTTTAAAAATCAAAGCAGACTGTTCTCACAGCAGTGAACAGGAACTAAATTACCTAGAAAAAAATAGTAGTATCTTATTATTGCTGATTAATTGGCCTGATAACTACTATAAGCATTTATGCTTTTCAGATGTGGGTTTAAATTACACTGTAACAGTATCACTAATTACACTATATGAACTTTTAAGTACAACATAATAGTGTGTATCAACGATATCATATTTAAGAACAGAAATCCATATTGACAAAGGTATGATTTTTGAGTTAAAATAAATTTTTTGAGATAGATTCACATATCTGCATAAGATGATTAATGTATTCATCTACAGAACTAATGCTGAAATTCAGACTCTGTCAAAGATATTAATCTTGATATTGTTTATGTTGCACAAATATATAATATCTAAGTATGGGGATAGGATTTGATATAAAACTGCCCAAAAGACAATAAATTAAAACTTAAATTCCATAGAAATAAGGTTCTTATATGCTTGAATGTATAGATAATTAAAATTTTTCTTTAAATAGCAGATATAATCAGTTCACATTTTCAGTGATAATAATTTCATGAAAACAGCACAGCACCCTCTGGTGCATCTGCTATAAGATGTGTAAAACCCCCACAAAGAAAGGAAGAATCAGGGAGTAAAAATAAACCTTTGAAATCAATGGATTTATACCCTTTTATTTACTCTAGTACATATGTCTGAACACTAATGCTTAAAAACAATTTTCATTTTAAAAGGTCAATATGAATTTTATAGCAGAAACTAAAGTAGGAAAATGATTAGTTTTAAAACACTGAACCAACAAAAAATAAAACCAGTCTCCAAGATATAACTCAGGTTAAAATAATGCTGTCAAAGGAATTCTTTAAGTAAGGGATGGAAGAGTTTGTCAGGTTAGCCAAATTTCACTTTATTCAAATCTACCTTGGCTTTTTACTTCAGATAAATTTGACTCTTGAGTGAGTAAACTACTGCTATATACTTTTTCTGAATTCAAAGAGAATTTACCATATTTGTAACAATTAAGCATTTTGTGAAAGGATCCGCAAGTTCTACAGCTTGAAAGTACAATGATACTCAGATATAAAAGCTATGTTGGTTAAATGACAAATACGGAGCAGTTCAAAGATTAATTGTTCAAAACTTTTAGTTAAAAAATAAAACCGCTTCCTAAGAAAATAATTAACTCTAAAAGACCTCACAAAGGACAAAAGCAAAGGATGCCACCTGCTTTGGACAGCCCTTTTGTGAACCTCTGGTAGTCCCAACACAAAGCAGTAAAAAAATGAAAGTGACACCTGTTTAAAGCAGCCATCTGTCTCTAACAAGCTAGATTTAGTCAAATCCACTTAATCTAGGATTTCCAAAATATGGGAACACTATGCACCTGTGAACAGAATGGAATTTAAAACGCATTTGGCAATGGCCCCAGGAACAATGTATACTAAAGTGTTGATACAGACATGCAATTTGGTCAGGAAAATAAGTTTGAAAGAAACTGAGAGCAAATAAAGGATATTTAGCCAGTGCACAGCATAAACACAAAATAAACAGCAGACTCTTCTCAATTAAGTTTACTTATTTAGGGTCCTCATTTCTTGTAACATATTCTCTCTAAAGATATCAAGAAAGAAACGTTCCTACTAGACAGGAAAAATGTAACTCTCCTCATACATCTGATACTATGTTTATCTTTTAAACATACAGGTACAATTAAATTTTGAAAAGCAAAACTATTATAATTCATCTACTGATTTCTTAAATTGGAAGATGAGAAGAATGCACACATAACACCAACTCAATAATAGAAAAGATTACACAAAAGGAACATTCTCAAACAATGCAATGAATCTATCTTGATTTAAGATTCATTCATTTTAACTAGTACTTTAATAATAAGCAATCTACCACAATATATTTGTTCAAAGTTAAAAGAATTGTTTAAGGCTAAAGTATATTAACCTTGTAACTATAAACCTTTTTATTTGAGTACTTAAGTAGAATACAAGACTACTTGAATACTGGAAGAATACTATATTTTAGAAATTAGGCATAACTACTTCTATGTAAGGAAAACATTGTGAAATGACTACAAAATTTCAAAGAACGCATTACTTTACTATATATGCATAAATGTGCCATGTACCCTATACCTATATCCTATACTGCTTAATATAATTCATCAGCAAAACAGTCCCAAAAGTGGGAAACAGGCATTACAACACATATTGAACCACAGACATTCAGCTACTCAAAACAAGTTACCATTGAATAGTTTTAGTTTCAAAGCATAATCACTTTCACGGATTTCTATTAGTCTAAAACTGAAAACAAAGACATCAATACAGAATAGTTTTTCCTAGGAAAAATGAATGAACTAAATGCTAAGTATTTATCCTTACATTTAATTTTATATATTATTTTCTAGTATTTCTGGTTATTAGTCAATCCATATGAATAATTTCAATTTACCTGAACCCAAAGTATCTCTAACAACAATTTTTACACCGCATACACCCTTTTAAGCATGGATAACAATTCAAGTTCTGAAAAAAAAAAAAATGGGGGGCTGGGGATATAGCTCAGTGGAATAAGCACTTGACTAGCAAGCACAGGGTCCTGAGTTCGATCCCCAGTACCGCAAAAAAAAAAAAAAAAAAATCAAGTTCTGTTCTCCAATCAACTTGTGAACAAAAATGAAAATTTCAGAAAACCTGAGGTAGGTAGTAGGTATAGAGGTAGGTAGAGAGTGAAATGCCTCAAAAAGTTCTTGGGCACTGCAAACAAACACATTAAACCATAACATTATAGCATATATAATCTATTTGACTGAAAAGTTACTTAAGTGGCATAAGATCAAAAACTGTCCCAAGACAGTAAAACTCCTATTGATTTCAAAGAATTTATAGAACTGTGGAACTTCACCATTGAAAAGTGTTCAGGCATTTGACACTCATCTGAACAGGGGGAAAAAAAGTACAAGTTAGTATTAGAGATTTGCATGGAATGCAGGTTGCGGAGGGGTGAATAATTATATAGAAATCTAAGTGTTTTGAGAAAGACTTCTTTAAGAACATCATCTTCATTTAAAATAGCAATCACAAAAAAATGAATTTCAAGAAAAGTTTTTTAAACCCTCAACGCTTTACAAAATATTAGCCTTAATAGCATTATAATTACCCAACCTGCTCATTGGAAATCTCAAGAATAATTAATACTGTCACATGATTCACAAGCTTTCCTGTCAGTTAAATCAATAGGTTTGCTGTGAGAAAGACGAAGTATTTTTAACATCTAACTCGGAAAATTCAATACATGCAACTATAATAGTACATTGTATTTGTTTTAGCACATATCAAAACTCTTTACAAATAATCAAGGAATTAAAAGTTAGACAGAAAATAAACAAAACTGAGGGATCACCAAGGCCCCTTACTAGTTGAAACTAATACGTATTCAAAACTACACAGAAAAATACTAAGAGAACGATAAAGAGGAAGCTCTCTTCTGAGCAGGTTTAAGCCACTGTCCAAAGAAAACCAAAAAGTAAATACAAAGAATATGTTAAGTACACACACGTCTAGATCTTAACCACAAAGCAAGTGAAATATACACACGTTTCAAGTTGAGAAGCCTCATGCATTCTTTATGAACAACTTGACTTCAGTTTCAACTCTCAAAGGGAAATGAACAGAGATGAGGAGAAAAAAAAAAAAAAAAAACACTCGAAGTACCATAACTGTCACAAATAACACTGGACTGAGTTCTCACAAAGCTGCCTGTGTCCTTCCCCCGTTCATCGCACACAAAAGTCTCAAAATCACAATGAAAATTCTTAATGCTCTACTGTGGGAGAGAGGTTCATCAAAGTGAAAAGGAACTCCGCTACCACCCTCCCATCTCCGCGAGAAGGATAAAGCACTGTCAATAACTACTAACCCAAGTATCACAGATGCCCTGCATCCGGTTTAAATCACAAGCGCACACACCAAAAAGGGGAGAGAGACGCAGGGACCGACTTTTAAAAAAAAAAAACAAAAACGTCCTTCCCCGTGCCACAGAGAGCCCGACGCAGGGGCCCCCGGTTTCGGGCGGGGGGGGGAGAAGGGGGAGGGAAGGGTGCTGAATGGATATTAAGACTGTTTGCAGCACAAAGAAAATACAGTTTTAAAAGAAAAAAGAAAAGCAAACCGTGAAGCTGATGGTGGCCGAAGAGCAGCCCATGTACCGCCAGGCAGAGAGGGACAGCGCGGAAGGAAAGAGGCGGTGGGAAAAGTTCACCGACAGACGAGGGGAAAAAATAACAAAACCCCTAAGAAGGCCCCGCAAGTGAACAACAACAACAAAACACCCCCTCCGGGCTCCCCCTGGACGCCGCGGTCCTTTCCCGTTCCGAAAGGAGCAGGAAACAAGCAGCTTTGGAAAAAGAGGGAAATTAAAGAAAGAAAAAGCCTCATCCCTTCACCTGCCCTCGCCTCAGCCCAGACCGCAGGGAGCGCGCCCGCATCCGCACCGGGACCCGCGGGTCCCGCGCCCGCTCGCTCCCGCCCGCCCGCAGCCCCGCGCCCGCTCCATCCCCGCAGCGCGGCCGGGCGGCCCAGGGGGCGGCGTGGAGCCCACACCCACGACCGCGGCGCGGGGTCCATTGTAAACACGCCGGGACCGAGCCCCGCGCCGCCGCCGCCGCAGCCCGGTGTCAGGAGGGAGACCCCGCACAGCCGCGCTCCGCTCGCGCACACGGACACACACGCACGGACACACGCGTCCACACGCATCCACACGCTCCCACACACATGTAGAGACCGAAGAATATTCACCTTGGCTGTGGATTATTGTGGTGTTGTTGGTGGGTGATGGAGATGGTGGTGGTGGGGAGGAGGAGGAGGAAGAGGAGGAGGAGGAGGAGAGGAGTAGTTGTTGTTGATGGGTAACAGTCGCCAGGACTACGGTGACTATGGCGCTTGATTCACAAGGCAACGGTTGCTATAACTCACAAAAGAGAGAGAGGGAGAGAGAGAGGGACGAGAGGGAGAGTGAGACACTCGCACGGGGAGGGGTGGGGGAGGGAGGAGAGGAGGAGGCGGGCCAGGCCGAGCCGCCGGAAGGGGCGGGCTCAGCGCCGTGACTGACGGCCTCGGGACCCGGGCGGGACGGGATTCCGGCGTAGGGCTCTGGAGACGGGTGCTCAGGCTCGGCTTGGGCTGCGGCCGCTGAGACACCTCGCGGAGCAACGAGCTCGCACGCTGGCGAAGCTGAGGAGAATTTACGGTGGTGGTGCAAGGGTTATTTTCAGTGAACGGGACCTGCCCGTGCGCGCAGCCAGCTATGCGCCGAGAAGCCCCAATGCAATGCGAGGGTAATGAGTAACCCAGGGGAGGGGATAGCGAAGGCGATTCCAGGTACTTTGTAGAGAGACGAGTTATGGCGGGGTAAGAATCCACTTTGAAGAACAGCTCTTGCCCCACCCCGCTAGAACGTCACTTCCGGGGCGGGCCCGGCGGAGGCCCCGGATCTGCGGCTGCTGTTTCGTCTCTGAAGCGTCTGTGTGGTGTTCCTGTCGCCTCTGCCTCCTGCCTTATTCCTTTCCCAGATTATTGGGGCCTTCGCTGGACAGGAGGCTCGGAGCTGCCATCGTTTCTGTTTCTCCCTTCCCTACTCCCGCCTTCTGAAGCCACAACTCCGGGAAGCGCAGGCGGTGGGGCGTGAGAGAGCTGCCTCCGCCGCCATCTTAGAGAAGGCGAGCCCGGTGCGCGCGTGGGCAGCTAGCCGGCCTCCCGCTGTCTTGCCGCGTCGGGGCGCGCAGAGGTGACGGTCCGAGCGCGTCTGGCCCTCGCTCGAGAGCGAAGAGGCGAGGTCTTCACTCCCTACCCCACAGGCTGGGAGTAAGTGCTAATAAGGGGCAAGAATTTGCTCTCTTAGGAAGAAAAGCCATGGCGGTCCTCCCAGCGAAAGGCGCGTGAGGGTGGGATAATTTACACCTGCCTGAGATACCGTCCTGTTAGCTTCTACGTCCCCGTTTCCAGTTCTTAAAGTATTCATCCCGCGAAAAGTTGACCAAATAGACCTGAGCAGAATCTTGTAAACTGTTAACTGGCTTCACACCCTCTTCCTTGAAAACCACTGTGGCTGAGGATGTTCCTGTTGTACTGCACAGAGGCAGAGGAATGAGTGGGCTATAATGAGACAACCTGGCGTCCAGAACACACGTTGATAACTCATACGCTAATACTTTAACGGTTCAAACATTTGTCCATTTTTACACACTGAAGTCCAGCAGGCACGTGCCCCTGGGCCCTGCCAATACCCAGATCTCCAACATTTGCAGATAAGCAGCTTAACCAAGACAATACCGTGTTAGAAGTACAGCCTTACGAAGTCAGTTCTCTTGAGGCTTAATTCTTGCACCTGCAAAGAAGGGATTTCGGTCGGCATGAGTTCACCAGTGCTAAAATAATACTGAACTCTTTTTTCCTGTGCCCCCAGACCTTGTGCTAAGTGCCTTACATACATTATCTCATTTAATCCTGACTACACTACTGTTTTTAGGTAGGTAATAGTCTCATTTTAGGAAAAATAAGTTGTAAAAGTCAGCGGTTATATTTTACTTCTGTGTCATGAAATACGAGGTAAATGCATTTTAAAACTACTGAAACGAAAGATTTAAGAAAGTAATATTGTTGAGTGTAGTAATCTCTAAGGAGTTTCTAAATGTTCTTAAAACAACTGTTACAGTGTGACAGTGCACGGTGCTGAAGTTAGGTTTCATGATCCATTACCAGGTAACAGAGTGATGGCCAACAGCCTTTAAACTGTAGTATTTCAGTTTACATTTACAGATAAAGTTCTCTTTCTACATTGATGTTAGGGGTGCTTGCTCACACCGTATGGTTCTGAATAGCTTTGCCTTTTTAGTTCTTTTGTCTGTTTTAGTTTGCCTGTGTCCTCTGTCAGCTGTTGCTTCTTGTTGCTGTCAATGAACATAATTCTATTATCCTCCCCTCTCTTTTAATTTACTGCTTTTAATCTACAGGCAAGAAAACCTCATAATGAGGCTTGTGCAAAACTGTCAAAGTATAAACAAGTACTTTGAGGGACTGTCCCTTAGTAAAAGTTTGACCTTTGTGCTAGGGTTATTCTAGCATTGATCTTAAGCTGGTTAAATACATTTTTATCTGCTTCATGGTTTGGCCTTTTCTTGAGTTGGGAATAGATAAATTATTTGTAAAGTTAAAATGTGAAGTATTTTCCCATTTTAAGATAGTGGTCTGGGGGCTGGGGATATAGCTCAGTGGAATAAGTGCTTGCCTAGCAAGTGCAGGGTCCTGAGTTCGATCCCCAGTACCGCAAAAAAAAAAAAAAAAAAAAAAAAGATAGTGGTCTGACTTCATCAGAGTGAGATTAATAGGAATATTTCAGTGTGCATCAAATAACCAACCTACCAATTCAAGCTACAGAATCAGAAATATGATAGATAGTATGTACATTTACTGTTTTATACAATAATTAGTTACAAACGGACCAAGGAAATCCTTTACCTATGCTCAGTTCTGGTAGGATTTTCTTTATATCATTTTTTAAAAGCTAGATAGTTCTATCTTCATAGATGTTTTACATATATTTCTCAAGTCACAGAAAAGACCCAGCAGTGTTAGGCCACTCTAATAGTTATTACAATTCGAAACACTGTAGGCTCAAAAACTATCATACATCCCTTGATAAATTCAGTAAACTGCCAGTACAGCAATTACTTGCTGAGTACTTGAAATGTAGCATACTTCTGATCTTTGAAGTGCCAAAGTTAATTTTCCTGTGATTTTAATGTGTCCTTTGAATTTGTATTTGCTAAGATTAGAAGTATTGGCAGAGAAGTAGATTTATACATTTGTATTAAAACCACTTGAAGAAAAATACAAAGCCCTGATTATGTGTGTATAGGTTGTAAACTTTATAAATTACTGTAGCACATTCTTAGGGTTAAGTTTCGTATTCAGTATTATGTACTGGAGTATTTTTCTACTGCATATTCAAGGACTAAGTTACTTTAGTATAATGCCTAAAAAATGAAAAGTTAAAATACAGATATACCATAGTATTGCTTCAAAATATTGGGTATCAGAGTTTATGTTTTGTGGCAGCTGACTTTGGAACTTGTGGCCAATCTTTTAATAAAGTAGATACCTCATTTTAAAATTTTTTTCATTTGATTAAAATATTCTGTTTTCTTCAGTTGAGAGAAACACAGAGTCTTAGTCCTCGTGTGAAATGAATGGTTTTATTTCTCTGAGTATTCATTAAGCACTTATGCAGAGCACTTGAAAATTAGACTACTAGATTACTAATTGCCTTCACTGTGTCTGAAATTCTGTGGGTGTGTAATAATGACAAGAGGCTGATAGAGGCAAAAGTAATTCAGAAACATATATAGGTCTGAGATTCAATGCCCAGCACACACACAAAACCTACATAAGTTGCAACTGTTCTCTAGTAGGAGTAGCACCCCTACCTTAACCACCCCTACCTGAAATATATTTTGGTTTTGAAAGCAATACAATAAAGTTTTGTTCTCTAATTGTGTTTCCTTTAATACAAACCAGCTGATTGCTCAACTACCCTACATGTCAAAATTATATATATTTTTTTGGAATTGAATTTTTCTCCTGGCACAAAAAAAAAAATAATTGAGTCAGTTCGACTATCTCTTTGGTCAAGATCAAAGCAAATTATCTTTACATAACACACATACTTTCAATTAGTTCAGAGCATCAAATACGGTATTTACAATATTAAAGCTAAATTCCTGAAAATGACCCAAATGTTGATCAGTTAGAGGCATGCAAAAACAGATACACTCATATCATGGAGTACTATTAAGCAATTAAAAAGTACTAATACACAAAATGAGTAAATCTGAAAAACATATTAAGCAAAAGAAACGGCAGAGCTGATATGGTGGTGCATGCCTGTGGTGCCAGCACCTTAGGAGGTTGAGGCAAAAGGATCACATATTTGAGCCCAACCCTGGCTCAAAAATTGAAAACACTCTGGGATGTAGCTCAATATAAACATCCTGGGTTCCGTCCCTAGTACTTTTTGCCAGGCAGGCAAACAGTAAGTATGAATCTACATACATGAAGTCCAAGAACAGGAAAAATTAAACTGTAATTACTGTTTCCCTGTTAAGGTGGGGGCAGTGAGATAGGACTTACTGGAAAAATCACGAGGGAATTTCTTGGATGCTAGAAATGTTCTTCAATCTCCAAGAGGTAGCCGCCAGCTACATGTTGCTATTAAAATCTGTTTTTACAGATTACCAGATACAGGCATACAAATTTCATCAAACAATGTAAGCACTAACTGTTGAACTAATAGAAATTAGTAGTACAATTATCTTAGCTATCATGTATGTGTGTGTGTATATTACCTTGAAGATAATATGAAATTAATAACCATTGTTAATTTCCTCTCTTCATTGCAGACAAATTACTTATAATTATCCTAGGCAAATTTTCACATTTGTAACTGCCATAGATCATTTTTTATTTGCTTTCAAAGAAAAAATCTATTTGCAATCCTGAGTACATATGGAAGTGAATTTCTTTTGAAGGTTTAAAGTGAAGTCTAGATGGTTACAGAGAATTTTTCTCTATTGGAATTTCAATATCTTAAAACAAGAGAAACCCTAATCTTCCACAGTAAATCATGTGAACTGTCCAGTTGACCCTGAACACTCAAAGGCTTTTGGGTGTGGAAGAAAGCAAAGTTTGTAAATCAGTGATAAAAACCTCAGTGATCTCAATTTTAAAATTTTAATTTTCAAGGGTCTTAGGTGATGGGTAACAGATGAATTGGTTCAAAATATTAAACATGCTTATGTAATACATTAAAATTAAGAAAAAAATTTAAAGTATGTTAAATACTTCTACCAGCACATCTTAAGAATTTAAGGAATTTGAACTGTGTCTGAAATTAAATCTTAAAACTTAACAATTAGTCAATAATACAATCTGAAAAGTACTTTTACTCAATTATCAATCATATATTAAAATCATTTTATTTGATCCAAATTAACTGCTAAATTTTTCTTAAACTGACTTTCCCCCTCCAGTCTAACGTTGAATCTGGAAAACACCTCCCTAAGTTCCTATTGGACTTTATTCCTATCTTAAGTATACTAAACGAGAAAGACCTCATTTAAATTGCTTGTCAATGGTCATGTTACAGCATGACTGAATTTTTTTCATCCTTGATTTTACCAACATACTGTAAGCACTAGCGAAGAAAAAGATAACTGATTCAGTTACACATATTTGTATGCCTTTTTTGTTTTAAACGAGGGGATTGATTTGCATGGAATATTTTCCCAGAAGTTTTATTTAGCTTCTTATTTTGAGGGACAGGGAACACAAAATTACACATTTTACAGTTGTATATGTATTTGTCTCTCCACACTTTGAAATTTTATTGAGTACTTCCTTCCATAGAAGAGATCAGAGACATTTTTTAAGACCTTCATGTATCTAAAATAATGGGAAAGTACATTGACTAGAACTTTGTTTTCAAGACCTTCAACCTCATATAATAGTAAACATACTAAAATGTACCCCAGTACCATGTAAAGTAGTATATATAGCTAAGAACTGAATCTACTAATTACATAATGGCAAGACATTCAGTATTTTTTTTTTTTGGCAGCTTTTCATATTTTAAAGTTGACTTCAACTTTTTCAAAGAACCTAAAGAAACATCTAAGTCCAAAGCATAGAGCTTTATGGATAAAATGGCTCAAAAAGAATAGTGAGAGAATTGAATTTAATAAAATCTTTCTGGATTTTTTTTCCTTCTTTCAAGAGGGAATCCTTAGAAAATAACACCATCCACTGAGAGAAAACAATGGTGAACTTTGGTTACTAATTCCACAAAAATTAGAAAAATAAATAAAACTTTTTTTTCTAAGATGATTAAGTCCACAAACTCTGTATTCTTCTTTGGCACCCTAACCTTTACTTCATTATAAAAGTACACATTATGAAAAAAATAAGATAAAGACAGTTTGAATTTGCTTTACAGGATTACCCTATTTGTAGCTTAAAATGTGTGACACAATAATTATAGACTTCTCATTAAATGTGATATCATTCTTCACCCAGAAGAAATAACCCTTAATGAACACTAATTTGTGTTGAAGGTTGGTGAAAGACAAGAAATTCTGATACAAATAATAAGAACAAGATATGTAAAATTGTATGACAATTTTCATAGGGTTAAACATGCCTATTTTGGAAGTGTATATTACTTTAACTCTTCCTAAAATTAAAAGTATAAAAAATAAAATTTTATGAAATACCTAAGTCATTTTCTTTTAAATCAGCACTGATCCAGTGACCCAAAAATGAAATTTCAAAGCACTGTGTTTCAAGAAAAGCCAGAAATTACCACACTTCCCTACAGAGATGGCGGGACTGAATGATGCCTAAAGAAGTGCTTCTAAAATGTAACTTAATGTAAGTGGGAGTTCTCACTGCTGAGAGCAAACTAAGTATAGCTTTGTTAAAGATAACAATATGTAATGTAACAACCATTGTTAATTTCCTATCATCTTTTTTTTGAGATTCTGTATCGTTTTTGTTGTTTTTGTGTTATTTTGTTTTTGTCTTTGTTGTTACTGTGTTACTGCTTTTTTTTCTCTTTAAAACAAAATGTACCTTTCTAATTCATTAATTGAAAACAGTACATAATGTTTTGGAATTAGAACTTCTGTTTCAGAAAGATAATTCTGTTTTGCAAAAAAATTCTTATAAGAATATTTTAGTTAACAGTTGTATAATCAAAATATAATTGTGAGCATCTCTTTAAAAAGCTATACCTCTATATTTGGCAGTCATCTTTGGAAAAGAAATATAATTGTGAAACTTTATGAAGACTGCAAAAGAGACAATACTTAACTGCCAGAAACAAGTAAAATAGACTGGAAATTTTAAAGCTTTTGGCAGTTAAGTTGATAAGAACCTTACTTAAATATCTGTGAATAATGTGATCTTAACTCTAATGAAGCGACATAAAGGTGAAAAAGAAAATGTAATCAAGACGGTTACTTTGGTCTTTTTTTAAGTATAATGTTTTAATGGGTTGATTTTTCATTTGCTTGTGTGTGTGAGTGTGTGTTTTGTGGAAAATAAATGCATGAGGGAGGCAGCAATCTTAAAGACAAGATATTTAAGGATTCAATTAAGAGTTATAACTATAGTATGTGTAAGGAGCAGGTATTCTAAATGTGGTGTGGAGGAAATATGGACAGTCCATGAAAATTACTAAGTCACCTAATATTTAATGAAGAACTGCTGTATTTGTTATATTATGAGAGTAGGGAACAAGGAAGATACAAAGAGCCAAAACGCGGCTCCTCCCTTGCCAGAGTGTCTTCTATTTGCTTCTGCAGCTTCACTCCAGTAGTCACCCTCCTTTGTAGAAGGCTGATCTCCTTAGACCACCACATCTTTGCTCTCTGGCTTCTAGTTTGTTTCCAGCGGTAAGCCTCACTGGCAGAAGATGGGGAGAGAAAGAGGGAGGAGAAGAAAGAGAACGAGGACAGGGTATTACCCTGTGTCCTATCCTACATGCTTACTTCAAGATAGTGTATTCCTTGTCTGAAGGTTCTCCTACACTCCACCCTTTCTAGGCTTAAGGGCAGTAATAACTCTAATCCTGTCCAGATCTCTGCATCAGTCTTTTAGCACTCTATATCCTGGTAAACAGACCATTTACCATTGTAGCCCATTGTACTTATCCAAATGCCCTCTTTTTGTAACTTTGATGGCATCCAGAATGCTTGCAGACTAATTAATACTTTGCTAGAGTTCCCATAACAAAACACAAATTGGCTAGTTTAAGCAACAGAAATTTTTCTCACAATTCTGGATGCTACAAGTCTGAGATCAAAATTTCAGGGTTTCGTTCCTGGCTTGTAGATATCTGTCTTATACCTGTGATTTGATGTGATTTTTTCCTCTATATATGTGTTCTGAAGTCTTTTGAGAACATCAGTCATATTGGATTAGGACTCATCCTAATATCCTCATTTTAGCTAGAATACTTCATTCAAAATCCTTTCTCACATTAGTCATATTCTGTGGCACTGAGAGTTAGGAATTATGTGTATGAATCAGGTTGGAACACAATGCAGCTAGACATACAAGTTGATGAAGAAAACCATTTTAAAAAAATCTCAAAATTAGTGAGTATAGGTATGAATATAAGGAGAGGAAAATATTGCATTTATCTAACCAAAAATAGAAACAGAAAAAATTGAAATGTACGTAGTTTTATAAACATGCAGATTTCAATGGCCTATCCAAGTAGAAATACATATACAAAAGAATAACATTAGCTAAAAGGAACTTCAGTCTAGACACTGATCTAGAATAAAAATAGCATGTATGGAACATTCAGATAGAGATTGTTGCTTGCTCCTATGAGAACAGAATTATTCCTGATTTTGGCTGGCCCTGAAGACTTTCTTTTCCCTAAATATTAGGTAGAGTCTTACCACTAAGACTAGTTAATATTATGGATCAGATATGTTTCTGGAACAACGTACAAGAAATCTTAAAAAGTAGCTTGCTTATGTCCTTTGCTCTTTTGTCCTTTGTTCTCTTCTCCATCCTGCTGCTTAGAATAAGGGTTCCACCAAGCCAAGTACATGTAGCAACAGGAAACGAAGTTGCCAATGATTTTGAAACCACTAGAATACCCTGAATTGTGCTTATATGAGAAAGAAACGTACGTTGTGTGTTCTATCTCACAGTCGGACCTAATCCTAATTAATACAAGCATTTTCTATGTGCTAGGAATTGTTTGCAGTTTTCTTACCATATGTTATTTTTGCTTACTCCTGGTAACAAGTATATATGTAGAGTATCATTATTATCCTCCATAAAGAAAGAATCACACAGAAATTTGACACTTTCCTCTATCAACATGCCTTGTATGTGCAGGAATAAGAGTTTGAATGAGACTAAGAGACTCTGACTCCAGAGTCTGACCTCTTAACCAGTACATCAAACTGCCTCCCTCTATTCTCTAGTCCTGCATACAGCCATCCCTCATCTGAAGAACACAGCTATTTTTGAAAGCTATAGCCTGCATAAGAGAATTTGAAATAGTACTACAAAATATTGGGAGGTAAACTGATACCAATATCTACATAGCGATAATCTTATTTGTCATTATTTATTTTAGCCTAGAAATTGCTAAAGTTTTATTTGTCCTCTGCAACACAATAATTTATCTCTAAAATTAATTTGACTTTACTCCTGAGAGCTTCTTGTGAAGCCATATGAAGCTATAAATCTAAAATGCATTTGCTCCCTACTTATCTGTGATCAGTCCCATAGAGCAAAGTATTTCAGATCTATGCCACAAAGGGTCTTCCTCTTGGCCATATCCTGCCAAAGTCCTTCTCAGAACCCCAACTGGGATAATCTTTGGTACAATCCAGGGACAACTTCTGCACTTAATTGTCAGATTTCTCTTGAGAGAGACTCAGCTCTCAGTCAGTAGTCAATCCTTACGGTGACAGTCTCTGTTGCACTCAGTTAGCAGCAGGAGAGCTTTAAGAGTGTTACTGGGCTTTGTTAACCCTTCTCTTAAAGAACCAAGAAAAAGGGATTTTAAGGACTCTTTTTAAATGTAGAAAGAGGAAGAAGTTGGACCAGTGGAAATTGTTCTATTCCCTTCCCATCTGGCCATATACAAGGCTTCAAAAGGGCCCATTGGATCTACGCAGAAGGTATTAAAACATTGAAATTCTGTAAAGAAGGAAATAAATAGCAGATCCACTTATCCATTTGCAGTAAGAAGTTCTAAAGGTAGAGCACGGAAGGCAGCGGACCTATTACATCTTTCATATAATTAGCTTTCAGGCTGTACGTACTACTACTGATCATCAAGAGCTACTTTATTAGAATGCAGTTTTTAAATGAAAAAAAAATGTACCCAGCATGGTTTTAAGTTTTTACTCTAATCAGTTTTTCTGGTTGACAAAAACATTTGAAAAATATATTTATAATCAGTATTATGACATTTTGAGGTAGGAATAAATATTTACCCATTTTTAAAATAGCTTTATTGAGATATAGTTCACACAAAATAAAATCCATATTAAAATGTACAATGAGATAAGTTCACAATGCATTGTAATTATTTAGCTATCAACACAATCAAAATACTGAACATTTCTATCACCTTAAAAACCTTTTCCAGTCACTTCTCTCCTGCCATCCCTAGCAAGTTTGATCTGCTGTTACTGTTTTTACTGAATGTTATATGATGTCATATAAATGTAAACATACAATCTTTAAGTGCTTGTTTTTGTGCTTTTTTTTTTGGTCTGACTTATTTGACAGGATATTTTTGAGGCTTATTCATATCATATTGTCATGTGATCAGTAATTCATTTCTTTTCATTGCTAAATAGTATTCCATTGTGTTATTGTAGACAGATGTTTGATTTCACTTTGATAGATACTCCAGGAGTGAAATTGTTGAGTCATATAATAATTGTATGTTTCATTTTATAGGAAACTTCCAAAACACTTTCCTAAGTGCCTGTATCATTTTGTATTTCCACCAGAATTACATGAGAGTTCTAGCTCCATCTCTTTGCCAATCCTCATTGTGGTTTATGTTTGTATTTTTCTGATGACTGCTAAAGTTGAGCATCTTTTTATGTACCTGTTAATGACCTCTATCTTCTTTTATGAATTATCTGTTCATAACCTCCCTCCCTGGCTTTTGATTTCAGTTGTTTGTCATCATCTTACTGAGTTATGAGAGCTTTTAATACATTTTAGATACAAATTCTTTGTCAGGTATATATTTTACAAGTACTTCTCTCATTGTCTGACTTGCCTTTTCATTTCTCTAATGGTATTTTTCTAAGACCAAACTGTTTTAATTTTGATTTCATCAAATGTATCAGTATTGTATTTTATACTTTTTTTGTTTTATCTAAGATGTCTACTTCACTCAAGGTTTGGGTTTTTTCTCCTCTATTTTAATATGATTTTATTATTTGGGCTCTTTCATTTAGGCTGATGAGGTGTTTTGAATTAAATTTTGTGTAGGATATTAGATAAGGCTTGAGGTTCACAATGTCCTATACAAATATCCAGCTGTTCCAAAAACACATTTGTTAAAAAGATTGTCCTTCTCCACTGAATTGCCATTCTACTTTTATAAAAAAAAAAATCATTTGCCCATACATGAAAGGGTCTATCTTGAGATTCTCTATTCTATTAGTCTGATATGTTTTGTCTGTCTTTACCCCAACACTATACTGTCTTCATTACTATAATTTTATAGGAAATTTTGAAATAAACTTCCATTTTTGTTCTTTTTAAGGTTTGTTTTGGATAGTTTCAGTTATGTACTTTTTTTAATTGTGCATTTTTATATGGATTTTAGAATCTACTTTTCAGTTTCTACAAAAAAGCTCACTAGAATTTTCATTGGTATTGTGTTGAATCTACAGATCAATTTGCTAAGAATTGATATCTTAATAATTGAGTCTTCTGACCCATGAAAAATGTTTATTTATTCTATTTGATTCTTCTTCAATTTCTCCTATTTTTTTAGCTTTTAGTGTACCGATCTTTAAAATCTTTGTTCAGATTTATCTCTAAGTCTATCATAATATTGATGCCATTATAAATACTATTTTTATATTCTTTTATCTCATTGCTATTATATAGAAATATAATTGATTTTTATATTGATCTTATGTCCTAATAATTTGTTAAAGTTATATATCAATTCTACCAGTTTCTTTATACAGTTCATCAGATTTCCTATGAGAATTATCATGAACATGTCAACTGTGAATAAAAACAATTTTGTTTCCATGTTTTCAGAAAGTAGATTTCCTCTCCCAACACTGCTAATTATTTCTTTAGTTTGTCTAGCAATCACAATGTTATTTTATATGATATCTATGGATTTCTATTTCTAATTTAGATCATGTCTGAGTTACTTTTCTTTCATTGCTGAGACAAAATACCCAACACCCAAAATTAAAGAAGCAAAGATTTATTGAGCTCACAGTTTGTGAAGATTTCAGTCCATACTCAGCTAGCTCCAAGATCGAGTGGCACATGGCAGAGGGCAACAACAGTTCATGATGGCAGAAGACAGCAAACGCAACAAGAGCAAAAGGGAGGAGCAGCAGCAAGCAGCCTCTTTCCCTCCCTTACCTTAGATGCAAACTACCCACCCCAGGCAGGTGTAGCGCTCATACCCATGAACTAATCATGAACTCTAGCAGCCCTGACTGCATGAGGCTTTGGGGAGACGTCTAGACACAAACCATAACAGATGGTGTGTATATACTGACATTCCACAATGAAAGATAAAAATCATATGATCTTCCCTTCACTGTTTTTTCTCTGCCATTTTAAAAATTTACATTATACTTTTATATTGCCTAGATTTAAAGCAATTGTTTCCATTTATGACCATATGGTCAGTTAAGTAAACAAAATAGCCCTCATTCAGCAAACATCTAAATATTCTGGATAAGTTATTTTAAAACAGCTTAGTGAACATATTGCTGAATTAAATAGAAAAGGAAGTCACCAAAGACCTAAAAAAGAAACAAAAGTCCAAATCAAGAAAGTAAATGATTGGTGACAAAGAAAATCCACCATTCTATAGTAAGCTAGAATATAATTTTTAATGGCCTTTTGAAACTAGAGCCAAAATCTAGGACTTTCTGAGGTGAAAAGTTATCATCTGAAACTCCACAAAGCCAAGACCACAAGAATTGCACCCCCAATGATAATGTGAGTTTTCAGTGAAAATGAAGAAAAACAGTCAGATAAAAGACAAGGAAGAAGACAAAGAATAAAATTCTTTGGAAAAGGAGGGTCCTGTACAAAATCTTTTTAGGGTCAATTAAAGCCTACTTTATTTAATCATCACTTTTAATTATTATTGATGAGTAGGATCTCATTTTCATATTTTCTGTGCTTTGCCCTTTATCTTTGAATACCTGTCCCCCACTTAGAATATTGGTAATAGTGAATTTATGAATAGAAGAAGGAAGATTAGTTCTCCCCTCCCCAACCATAATCTTCAGGCAAATCGTGTCAATGTTCAATACATATCATTGGTATCCTGAGCATAGATTGATAAAAATAAATTTTAATCTAACTTTAAAATGTTCTTGTGTTTGCTAGAAAAATGAGAATGTTATTGCTTAGTTTGTTTCCCAGTTCCAAAATATACAGCTGGGAGCTTTTAAAGGAAGAAATGTGGTCATCGTTTTCATCTTTGCAGTCCTATTCTCTCACTACAGTACTAATGGTAGAATATCATAACTTTAACTTTTCACTAATGACCTCTAAAATGATTAGAAATTTTTTGCACTTCTTATTAAGAAAATTTCATAGATAATTTGGTGATCTGCTATCACAAGAGTTAACCCAACTCACATTGAATTTAGATATTAGAAACAGCTGTATTACTATCTTATATTGAAGAAATCAGTTCACCTCACTGGACTTCAATGTTTGGTGTATAAAAGGATTACCACTTTGTGAAGTTTAAGAATGCACTACCTTGGTGTTGAACACTTAAGTATAAACAATGCAGCTGTTTCACCATGAGTTTATAATCTAAAATGAGTTGTTTATTAGTGAAATCACCTGAAAATAACAGTGTTTGAGCTTCTAAATAGATATACATATACTTCAGTGCAGTTTAGTTTTTGAAATATTATGATCTTAATAAACATTTAAAATTGTACATCCTATTTTCTATTAAGAAATGTTAATATGAGATGATTGTATTCTGGCATGAGCTAGAACTTGAATTTGTATAAACTCTAGACCTTATGTAAAAATTCTAACATGTTAAATTTATGATGAAGTAATTATTCATTAAAGTAAACAGGCTTTAAGGTCTAACTAGTGATACTGTGCTTCACCATAGCAAGTTCTGTTTGTATGTCCCATATTTGTTTGTATGGAGTTAGCATGACAAACTACCTACCTTTTGAAGTCTGCTGGAAAGAGTTTAGAACTATTGTTGAGGTTTTTCAAGTATTCAGAAAAAAATGTAGACTTAGAAAGTATCTTATAAAATGTGATAGGTAAATCCAAGGTTTAATTTAAATATTCTTACACATGTTCATTTTAATCACACTTGTGGCTATGTTTCTCTTCTGTTTATATCTTAATATGTATACAGTTATTAATGTAACGTATATCTTTATTAAGATAATGACTTTTTAAAAAATCATACAGCATGTAAATTGAAAATGACGTGTCCCTGTTTAATATGGGCATGATTCTACTTTAAGTGAAACTTAAATTATACAATAAGTAAGTGAGTTACTGTATAATGAAATTTTGCTATATTATCCTGGATAGGTCACATTTATTGAGATTTTTCTTTGTGTCTACCATTGTTCTATGAATTAATTCACTCTTAACAATTCTATGGAACAAGTATTCTCATAACTTCTACTTTTACATATTTAGAAAATGACATGAGAATTTGAAATAGTTTTTTCAAGGTCATAAATTATGACTCCATAGTTAATAAAGTCAGGATCTCCACCCAATGAAGCCTGTGTTTATTATGCTATCTCTGGAGTACTGCTGGATGTATATGTTGAGAAAATGCAATACCCTTATTTCAAAAAATTGAGCAAACCAGGCTAAACTGTTAATAAACCAATGTTTTTTAAAATGCTTTAAATACATGCCCATCATAGTGAAAGATAAAATGTGTGATAGCTATATCTTTCAGAATGGTTAACCCGACGATAATCAGGTTCACTAGGATTAAAGCGTCCTTCCAAACCACCAGAAGTGGTTTCTAGTACAGAATTCCTTTTATGTTTGTTAAGTAAGTACATCTACTGTATTTTATTTTTTTATTTTAAAGAGAAAAAAATAACAAAATAACAGTGAAGACAAAAACAAAACAAAAAAATGATACGGGATTTCAAAATGAGGAATTAAATTACATATTGTTATCTTCAGTGAAGTTGCTCAGATTACCAGATGTAAGACTGCAAGATTGATCAAACGATTAGAGACAATAACAAGTAATAAAAAACTTTAGAAATGATACAGAGTTTCATTAAACAAGATAGTAGGAATTCGACAATGTCTATATTTCATATTGTCTTCAAATTATTGTTCTGATGTTGTTTTTATTCTTTTCTCTTTAAAATAAAAAAGAAAAAATTATATATGTATATGTATATACAAGGATAGCCGAGATAAGTGTATTGCTGATATCTGTTGGTTTATTGAAAGGAACAGTTAATGCTTAAATTCTATTTTCTTGACCAATTTTGCATGCTTATATCTGATAATAGGATTCCTTTTATGATAGAAGATATGTATACCTAGTGTGAAAACTAGACTCATAATCCCCACCTGTGTTTAAAGAAATCTGCATGTTCAAGAATCCCAGGCTCCTCTCCTGATAGCTAGCTCCATTTACATGTCCCATAATCAACTTTAATTTAAAATATCCCAAAATTGGTCTTATTACTTTTATCCTAATATTTAGTTTTTTAAATCCTGTTTTCCTTTTCTAATCACCCCTTCAGTTGCCAGAACCGGAAATCTGGTAGATTTCCTAAACTACCAGATCACTCATCATGTACAAGACACCCTGTTTCCATAGTATCTTTCACATTCACGACTTTCCCTTCTCCACTGGCACTAGGTTAGAACAGATTCCATCTCACTGGGATTGCCCCAGGGCTTGCTTCAGTTAGTTTTGCCTGTGATCTGGAAACTGCTGCTAGAGTAATCTTCTGAAAACAAATCTAAATGTGTCTTTCTGCTAATTAAACTTCGGCAGTTTACCATAGTTTAGGAAAAGTATCGGATTCCTAACCTGGACACACAAAACTGGCTATAATCTGCCTAGAAAATTGTCCAGTCATCCTCTGTGTCTGGTGGTACAGGATTAGTGACAGAGCGGGCTAGGGAGTATCCAAGAGGATGACCGAGGCTCAGTGGCGTGTGATGTTTCAACTGTGATTGTAGTTCATAATATCAGTAGGCAAGCACCAAGAGCTGTGACCTCGGAAAGTGCCTCATTAGGTTTGCAGTAAACAATGCAAATCTGAGAATTTGATTAACAGCCGGAACTGAGGGAGGGAGCCAAACTGAATTCAGGAAATGGGTGAACCAGTGTATGAGGATTACTGGGAGGAAGTTGTGTTTCAAAGAATTCCTGAGCTGGTTTACAAATATTGTGACAAAGTTTTTATGTTACTTTTATGAAAGCTGTGAAAGCATACTTGTCTTAATGGAAGTAAATTAGACTATAATATATAAACTACTTGCTGTGACCCAGAGATCACAGTGATGTCTCTCTGCCTGTCACATGTCGTTGCCTCTACCCGAAATGCTCTCTTCTGTTTCTCTATTCTCTAACTCCTACTCATTCCATATATTCAATTCAAGCATCATCTCATCTGTAAACAGTAATAGCCAAAATAAATTGAGCATTTACAGTCTCCAGGCGCTGTGCCAAACACATAGTCTCACTTAAACCTCATTAGGAAAGGTACCTCTATTTTTCTCATTTTACAGATTAAGAAATTGATACTTAGAGAGATGAATCAATTTGTACAAGATCATACAACAATTAAGGAGTACAGAATAAAACCCAGAGAGCCTGACTCCAGGCTTTGAGCTTGTTACTAGTACTGGCGTTCCATTCCCCAGGCTGATCTGAGATGCCTTTCCATGTGCATCTGTGTTTCAACCATCATACACTCATTCATATCCAAAAGAAACTCTCATTCATCTGTCTCAGTGGTTAAAAAATCCTACAAATCAAGGGTGAAGTATTGACCTCTAAAGTAGAATTTCAATAAATGTTTACTTCATATAATTGACCATCATGTTTTGCATAAGTGCAATAACAAGGGCCGAGAGTGTTGCACCAAGGAAACGTATCAATTAAATGTGGCCTATTTTGTGTTATTCTTTTGTCATTCCAGGATATCTTTTGTGAGATACAGGATTGTTCAACTAAAATGAGAATACTCTGTCCTATAGACTGTATGAGGTATGGGTAGAATATTTATCTTTATTTTTATGCAATTAACTACCTTCTTGCTTTACATAATCATCATGCTACAGTTTGCAAGATAATCACTCATATTACATATGGCATATTCAAGGAAAATATTTTTCCTAGTCTATTATTTTGCACCTTTTTGAGGGGGTACCAGGAGTTATTCCCAGGACCTGTCACTTGCCAGGCAGGCACTTGTGCTCCTGAGCTATATCCCAGCCCTTGCTTGCATCCATGTTTGAGCTCATGAAGTATTGTTTTACTTTCTAATTTTTTTTGTTTTAGAATTTTAGTGGAATCTAAAAGAATGATTTGTCCCTGGGACAATAATTTGAGTAACTGTAATACACTAAGAATAACCATAGATTGATCAAAGAAGTTTTCAACAATTGCTTCAAATTAGTAAGTTTAAGGCTTTATTTCAGCCCATCAATAAATACTGCTCAAGATTCAAAGGGAAGAAAAAATGGAAGGGGAATTAAGAACCTAAAATATATAAGTAAAAAAAGTGAACACTTCTCTATCCCAACTACCAAGAAAATGACTTTTACTAAGACAGATGCCTTAAAACAATGACAAACAAGATGAGAAGCAGACCAAATGTAAGGAGAGTCATCTGTAAGCTCTTCCAGGCTGCTTACCCAAGTCTCTCTCTAGGGTCAGCAAGCTGAGTTCTACCCTGCTTACAAAAGAATCAGAAAAGCACAAGGAACTTTCATTTGCTTCCAGGTACAATCCTGCTCATCATGTCAAGCTTTACAAAAGAAAACAAACAAACACGGCACAAAATGCGAACATATAAAATATGAATGCTCAACCTAACTTCACAATGCAAAAATAAAGAAAATGGCTTAGCCTTTTTGTCAGCTAATTACAGCATTTTAATTAGGAAAAGGGAGTAGTAACAGAAAATGTTCAGCCAAGACAACTGATTTCACAAAGGTATCTTGCTAGGTTTTAAAGTGTGATAAAGATAGCCTGGCATACCCCAGTGTAGAGTGGCATAGATCTTACTTCCAACAACAGGATTCATATCCCTTTGAGAGCTGCTGCTTATGTATCCAGTCCTTTCCATCCTGGCCAATGCCACATGCCCTATCAGCCCTTCCATCCCAAGCCCCTAGCACACAGAGACAAACATCCAGGTTTCTCCTCATCTGACATGATATAGGTAAACACCAAGGTCTTGAAGGTATGTGTAAGATAGCTGAAGTACAAAGTGAAAAGAACCATGGGTAGCAAGATATCTTCACCTATAGTGTCTGACCTATGAGAGATTTTGGGTTAATCTTACATAGCAACTAGCTTTACCCTATGAAAGTAAATTTCCACAAGACTGACATGTCTTCAGACCTAGAAGAAACTATTTGCTGAATTAGATAACTGTTTTCCTTTGGCTTTTCTTCGATCTTTAATAAAAAGATTTTTGATGTTATAGTCTCCCTCTCTTTTCTAATATTAAAAGAAGGGCCACATGTAACATCATTGCCTGTTTACCATCAGTGGTCCAGCTTTCTTTTCCAAAGGATATTTTCTTTCATGTTCCAACTAAACAAACAATATAGTGTTTGTTTCCTTTAGCTGTTACATGTATTAAGGAAGATGGCACATTTTCACTAAGATCTTATCACTCGTGTCTTTATGCATATCTTAAAATATAAATGTCTATTATTAAAGTACAGCTCTGCATCCCTTAACAACAGGGATATATTCTGAGAAAGACACCATTTGGTGATTTTGTCGTTGTATGAACTCATAGAGTATACTTAAACTAAGATGGCTACATCACTAAACAATATAACCTCATGGAACCACCATTATATGTGTTGTCCATTGTTGACCAAAACATCATTATGCAATGCATGACGTTAATTTTACAATGGCAGAAGATGTGCTTTCTTATGTGAACTACATTTCCATCGAAACTTTTTAATTTTATACATAGAGTTCAAAGATAAAATTCAGTGTAGTGTTTGGCTAAATTGTGATGCACAATAAATTGTTAGGATTTAAATCAGTCTTGCAATTGTCAACATGACTAACTGCTATCAAAATACATCAGTATAAAATCAACAAGGCACACAAATTTGAAAAATTAATGAACCTCTTCAGTAAACAATATGAAAGTAAAAATGTATGAAGTGTAGAAACAAAATTCAACTTTAATATTCTAGATTATTAAGGAAGCATAAAAAAGCCAGAGGGGTCATTCCACAAATAAATGTTCATTGTGATTTTCTACAGAAAAATAAAAAAATAAATGGAAAACTATTTTTAAAAATCTTCCTTCAAATTAAGACATTCCAGATGTTGGAGCAATCTCAAAATGGAGTACCGTCAAATCACATATTTACAGAAGGAGAAAATGTGTAGAAAACAGGAGAAATCATGAGAAAGTCACCTGCCCGATTCCAGAACAAGAAACTCCTAAAAAGGCTCAATTTTGCTTAAGAATTAGAGTAAAATAAGTTCCTGACATTCCAAAGACTATTTTGATTTTTGATACTGAAAGCTACCCAATATAGCTAAACATGATCTAAAAATATTTCAGATAAGTATTATAAACTCTTGCTCATATCCTCTGAGATAAGCTCCTTTGTAACATTACTGACACAAGTAAAGCAAATGAAAAAAAATTGGTATTTTCTGATGCATTTGGGTAAAAGGAGGTGTGTTCTACTGTATTGTACACTACTTGAATGGAATTAACTGATCATTTTAAAGCTTAAACCATATCCATATGGCCTTTAAAAAGACACTCAAAGCAGATTTAACTTAAAAAATGAGAGACCCTCATATCTACACTGATTTCTAGTTAAACAGTAATTGTTCTTTTGTCTTTTATAAATTGCTAAAAGAATAATACTGTTAATTAATGGTGAATCATGCTCCAGTGATCTATTCATATTCTCTGGCATGCTGCTCTGGAGGTGGTAGGCAGCAAAGTGTTGATAACTCTATTGACTCAGCTTGGAAAGAGATTAAGAATCTCAGTATGACAGCAAATATGAATTTTCTTGTTTTAGAAATATTTCACTCTTTTCTACAGTGTCTTTCTTAGTCTTTTTATATAATAGTGAAACTTCTCTGCCCACTGTGAATTCATACCTCATACCCCTCAATTTATTTGCACAGATTTATCTCCCCAGCCCTGCTTTCTTTTGTACATGTTCATTTTGCATAAATTTGTTTGACTCTCTTCCATCTATGTCCACTGTGTCCTTTAAATTTGAATCAAAAATGAACTAGTTAATGTATGGGAGGGAGATGCCAGAAGTAGTAAGTTGATGGCCCTATATGTTTCACCTGATAACTCTTAATGATGTTTGTGGAAGACCTTGCTTGTTGCCTACCCAATATCCATTCCTCCTTAATTCCTAATAGCAAGATGTCAGTTTTGTTAAAATATCAGTATGCTGTTTTACAATTACTTCTCCAGGATCCCTGCTGCTAAGGGTGACCATGTGTCGTGATTATGGACAATGAGGCATAAGTTAAAAGCTTCATGGAAACCTGTAGCTCTTCTCTTAAGGATCCCTATCTTGCTTCCTCTTCCTTTCCTCTCCATTCCCAACCTGGAATGCTAATGAAATACAACGAGATATAAAAAGTGCTTGATGCAACAATCATGAGGATAAGGCACACTAAAGATAACAGAGTAGGAAAATGGAACATGCACCCCAATGTTATCACTGTGATGTCATGGACAGTCCTGCTCTACCTACATGCCAACCCCACCTCCACCCTCAGTCTTCTCATTGTGTAAACCAAATAAATTCCTGTCCTCATGGCAGCAAACCAAAAATCTTGAAGGACAAGGTCTTCCTGCTTTGATAAACAAACATTAATACAACTTCTAGAATTTTTTAAATTGTAAGAGTGAATTACTTTGAAAGTAACAAAATAAGTAAATGTTTTAAATGAAAAGAAAGTTTACAAGAGCCCAAGCTTTGGATTCAGGCAAGACTAAATAGGAATCAAAATTTTGCCACATGCTGCCTGACTTGTGGCAACTTAATATATCAGAGTATCAATTTCTTCATCGGCAAAATGAAAAGAAAATAATGAAGATATGATGTCTAATATACAATATATAGGACTGTTATAAGTGAGTTCTTAATAAACTTAGCAGTTAAATGTCCTAACTACACACACACACATGCACACATGCACTCTTCTGTGTGTTTGTTCTTATTTTTAATCAGTACATGTTTGCAGTATATAATGAGTGCACTTACAGTAAAGATTTGGTCCATGTACTTAACGCATCTTAAATGCTTTTCATTCCCTATCCTTTCCATCCCTTCCCTCTCCTTCCCTCTCTTGTCCTGCTATCCATTTGCAAAACCTCTGTTTCCATTTTTTGCCTTTCAATGATTTTTTAATCATCCCCTTTCCCTCCCCTCCCTGATCCCTTCTTTCATCTCTTATTCCCCTTCCCTTTTGAAAAAGATCTCTCTACTGCCTATTACCTATCTTACATTTTGCTCTTTCGTGTTTATACTTTGGTTTTCTCACATAATAGACATCAGGCAATATTTAAGTTTGTGTGTCTGATTTATTTCACTTAACATTATGGTCTCAAGGTGGATCCATTCATCTGCAAATGTCTCATTTGCCTTTCTTTATGTCAAAGTAGTAGTCCATTGTTAAAAATACCATTTTTTAACCTGTTCATCTATTAATAGGTTTTATGCACTGCTTCTAAGATTTAACTTTTATAAATTGTGTGGCTTTAAATTTTAAAATGAATTAAAAGTGTATTTAAAGAATATGAATATGGATATAACAGTGTAATAGGACAACTTTACCTCTTTTTGGAAGACAGCTGGAAGGTAAACAGCTAAGTCAAATGGAATTTCTAACTTTAACTTTTGAGGAATTTCCATACTGATTTCCATAGTAGTTGTACGTGTTCACATCCCCAACAAAAATGTAGGGAGGTTCCTTTTTCCTGTATGTTCTTAAAACATTTGTTGACAAAACTTTACATATGTCAATAAGCTCTGGAGGTCAGAATAGTTGGTTTCTGATCATCACCAGGTTCTATGACTTGAGATTTTATTTTTCTTGGCTTCAAAGTCCTGATCTGAAACATGTGTAGGACAAGATTCTCAACACATTATGTTCAGCGTTAACAGTTAATGATTATTAGAAAACCTAAGACATGATTCTGAAAAAAATTCAAAATAGTGGTTTAATCTAAGGAATAGGGACAGAGTTTTGATCCAAAGGAAGCACACAGGGTAGGAGTGGGAACTTTCACAATAGTGTAAATGTTCTATTTTTTACGTGTTGGATGGATGGCTACACAGTTGTTTGCCTTCTAAATTACTCATTAAACTTTTCCTATATATTTTATACACTTTTTATATGTATCTTATATTTCAGATTCTTAGAAAATCCTTTCAAGTTGATGACTTTGTTTAGGCATACCTATTTGCTTCTGCCCTATGTTATAAATACTTTTTCTTTGATAGGATGACTCTTTTTCTGTTGCATTATACCTTTACCTCTTACTGGAAAGAGCTGGGAGAACAAATATCTCTTCAGGAAGGAGGAATATGCTATACAGGGTAACAGTAAAATAAAGGGATGTAAAAGCTGGCACTTCATGTTTTTGGAGAGCGACTTGGGAAAGGCAGATTAGCCTTTAATCACTTTCAAGCCTAAAGTCCTGGAAAGATAGTGTGGGAGGAGAAATACTCTGAATGATATCCCAATATAAATTTGTTACATATTCTTAAGAAAAATACTTTTATCTATTAGCTCTAGAAAAATTGAATAAAAATTAGTGTCCAAATATTCCCTTCCTCTTCCTTCCATTTCCTTCATTATTTTGAATGTCTGACATTAGTGTATTACAACTGTTACATTAAAGAAAATGCTTATATGCTATTATTAACTAAAGTACACAACTTATAGTAAGACTCATGTTTTGGGGGCTGGGGATATAGCTCAGTGGAATAAGTGCTTGCCTAGCAAGCACAGGGTCCTGAGTTCGATCCCCAGTACCGCAAAAAAAAAAAAAAAAAAGACTCATGTTTTGTCTTTTACATTCTATGGATTTTGATGAACATTTTATAATGTTCATCCACAATTACATTATCATGCAGTATAGTTCCATTGCCCTAAAAATCTACAGTTTTGCCACCTGGCAGCCATTAATACTTTTACTGTTTCCATAATTTTTGCCCTTCCCAGAATATCATATAGTTGGAATCAACAGTGTTTAGCCTTTTCAAATTGGCTTCATTCACTTAATAAAATCCATTTAGTTTCATCCATGTCATTGCATAGTTTAATAGCTCACTTCTTCTTATTCCTGAATAATGTTACATTGTATATATGTCCAGTTTATCCATCTACCTATTCAAGGACTTCTTGGTTGCTTCCCAGTTTATAAGCAAAGCTGGTTTAATACTTTTGCTCAACATTTTGTGTGGATTAAGTTTTATCTATGGGGAAATGTGTTATAGGTGTCTTTAGGGAGACACAACATCCTCCACCTCACCCTGGGCAGTTAGAAATGGCCAAGTAGTGTAGTAGGTTTGTTTTACTCTGCACAGAGCCACAGTAGGCTTAGATTTCTAAATATCTCCTTGTCTTTTAATTTTACAACAGGTTTATAGTATACAATGATTATATTCAGCATGGGGGGTTGGTGCATGTACATGACCTGTCTTAACTTTTTATCCCTTATGCTCCTTGCCTTCCCATTCCTTCCATCTCTTGCACTCCTTTGCCTATATTTTTTTGGTATATGTTTGTAGTACATAATGATTACATTTCTCATGGGCAGTTGGTACATGTACACAGCACATCACAATTCCTTTTCTTAAATTTCATTTCCCTCCTCTCCTTCCTTCCCTCCCTCCATCTCTTTGTTCTCTTCCCATATGTTAAAATTTCCTATTGACTTCATTCGCTGGCCATTTCCTATTATCTTTTTTTATTTTGCTCTTTATTTATATTTAGGTTTCTCATATAAGAGAAATACTGCGATATTTAAGCTTATGTGCCTGTCTTATTGTACTTAACATTATGGTTTCAAGTTGTGTCCATTTTCCTGTAAATGACTTACATTTATCCTTGTTTATGGCATAGTAATACTCTACTATGGGTAAATATTACATTTTCTTTCTCCCTTTATTTGTTGGTGGACAAATACATGGCTTCTAAGTTTAACTATTTGAAATGTGCTGCTATAAACAGATATGCACATACCACTGTAATATGATATCTTTATCTCTTCCAGGAAAATATCTAGAAGGGGAATAGTTGGGAAATAGAAATTCTAGTTTTAGGTTCTTTTAGAAATCTTCATACTGATTTCCGTAGTGGCTCTAATATTTTACACTCCCACAAGTTATGACGGAGGGTTCATTTTTTCCCTGCAGCCCCATCAGCATTTGTTACTATTTGATGGTAGTCTTTCTTTTTGGTGTGAGAATTACTGTGTTGTTTTAATTCACAGTTCTTGAATAGCCAACAATGTTAAACTATTTTTTCATATATTTATTGGCTGTTTGTACTTCTTCTGAGAAGTATCTATTCATTTCAGTTGCTCATTTTTGACTGGGTCTTTAATTTGGGGTAGTCTAATTTTTTGAGTTCTTTATATATTCTAGATATTATTCCTTTGAGCTGGAAGACTTTTTTTAGTGCTGTAGGTGGTCCCTTCACTCTGTTGGTTGTTTCTTTTGCTCTACAGAAGCTTTTTAATTTGATATGATCACATTTGCTGATTCTTAGTATTATTTCTTGTGCCATTTAAGTTTTGCTCAGAACGTCCTTGTCTATGCCTATATCTTGAAGACTTTTACTTATTTTATCTTCCAGCAAATTAAATGTTTCTGTTTTTAGAACTTTGTTGTATTTTGATTTTAGTTTAGCACATGTTGAAAGATATGGGCCTAGGGTCAATGTTCTGCATATGAATATCCAGTTTTCGGTACACCATTTGTTAAAGAGATTTTATTTCCTCCAGCCAAAGTTTTTAGCCCTCTTTTCCAAGATTAAGTGACTGGAGTTGTTTCTGCATCCTCTATATTCAGTTTCATTGATCCACAATTTTTTTCCAATATTATGCTGTTTTATCATGGTAGTCTTGAAATATAACATATCTGAGATTGTGATGCCTCCTGCCTTGTTCTTGTCCAGGATTTCTGTTGCTATTCTAGGTCTTTTTTGTTTTCCTATGAGCTTTAGGATTATTTTCTCTTGTTCTGTGAGGAAGGCTATTTATATTTTGATTGGGAGTGCATTAAATTCATATATAAGTTTTGGAAGTATTAAGTGTCCCCTTGTTTTAAGAAGGTGACATAAGTAGTAGATTCAATAACCAGATTGGTAGGGCCTGTAATTCCCATCTTCATTCGAGTATTTTCCACTAGGAATAGGAGATCTAACATAGATGGTGTGGAAAGTCACCCATCTGGGATAAGGGAATGTAAAGATAGCAGCTCTAGAAGTCTCTGACTTCAGAATGCTCTGGTAAGGTGTGCTTAGCACACGTTGATGACCATCACATGTACTCAGGATCCAGCCTCACTGATAGGATGAACAACACCATTGACAGAAACCAAATTTGGCAAAGACAAATGGAACCAGAGCCAATTTAAAACAAATCATGGACTTTAACAGATGATGTTTGTCATATGCATTATTGTCAACTGAGACAAACCACCTCATAGACACCAACCAAGAATCCTGAAGGACAAGGCAGGCAAAATATCCCCATGAACTTTTGGATCTCTGTCTTATCATGAGAGCACAACTGTTTCCCTTAACTTTTGAACATAAGACTTTATTTTTAGAAATAAGAAGAGAGAAAAGAAACAGAAATGAGATCCCTGTAGCTATAAGGAGGTAGATATCACCAAAGAAGGAGCAGGAGAGGAAAGAGGAGATAAGCTTATGTCAAAGGAAGAGGCAGAGGAATTTTGCCAATCTAAGTTTGTTAGTTATATTTTTATTCCACAACGTGTGTTATATACGTGTGTGTGTGTGTGTGTGTGTGTGTGTGTGTGTGTGTGTGTATGGTCCTGGGAATTGAACATATGCCTTTTCAACTAGTTCAATTAGTTACTTCTCCAGCCCTTTTTTATTTGTGTATTTTTTATGTTGATGCAACGTCTTGGTAAGTCACTAGATTGACCTACACTGGACTCAAACTTGTGACCCTTTGGCTTTTACCTTCCAGAGTACTAGTATTGTAGGCATACAACACCATACCTAGCTTACACCACATTTTATGTAGAATGCAGTATCCTGTAATAGGATGTGAAACATAGTTTGAAGGACAGAAGCCAGACACTTCTTATCCTAAAGACAATGAAGTTCTACAGGTAAGAACTTGACTCAGTATGTCCTTTAATCCCAGCAACTTCACTTATCTTAAGCTTAACCTAATTGGACATCCAAGTATGTATAAAAAAAAATACTGCTATTCTATATTCAATGGGGTAATTTGATGTAAAATAAGAGATGCATGTAAATCTGGCACCAAGTATCAGTAAACACTAAACTTTATGCAAACTGACCTTGTGTAAGCCATGTGGGCTTTCTGACCCTAAATTTCTTCAGCTATAATATGAAGAAATTACTGCCTCTCTCACAGGGTAGTTGTAAGAATTGAGATAACAGAAGAATGGGTGAATATATGTTATGTGCTCAGAATACATTAGCTTATTTTCCCTCTGCTCCTAATAATTAATACCTAGAATAATATTTATGACACATATTTACAATTCTTAAGGATGTATTAAGAAACCATATTATTTCCATTTCTGGAAATTTCTACCCTCTTTCATGGACTACAGACCCTGGCATTTATGGCAGGGTTCAGTCTGTCTCTTTCATGAATTACATACCTGCATATTGTGTATGCTTTTATTTCCCTCAGCATGTTTTTTCCATTCTTACTTGCTTACCCCACACCTCCCCCAATTTCACTTCCATGAGTCTGTGTTTCAGTCTTTCCAAGGCCTCCTTCCCCTGGCATAGCTTGGTCACCATAACTGTTTTACTGTCAACTCTGTGCTTTGAGGGTTTTCTCCTTTGCTGACCAATGGTGGACTAGTGGGCTGAAAAATAGAACCCCCTTGGGTTCCTAATTGCTGATAATGGGTTAATTACTATGTTATTACTTCTTCCCAGGTATTCCTTTTTAAAAGGATATTTTGTGAGCTGCTATGTTTTAACCTGAAGGAATAATTTCTTTTATAGTCCTGCTATCACACTTTTGTGCTAATAATAAAATATTTGAGGTTAGACACACTTTCAGGGACCCTCATATTTCACTCAGAGCCTTCTACTCTGCTGACACATAAATGCTATCAAGGAAGTATAAACACGAGTATCCTAGAGACCTGGGAATGTTAATTTACCTACATTGTGTAGTGCCCAGGGAGTAGTGCAAGGCACTGCCAACATAAAGCCCAATAAAGAAAATTTATTAAGTGGAAATAATTTTGCCAGGCTAGAGACAAAATTCTACCCTAAAATTCTTGCTGAGGTTCTACATCTTATATCAGAAACCTAAGAATGCTATAAAATTCTCCTAAGGTAGATATTTCATAAATAATTTGCTTACTAGGAGCACACTATATTTATTCTTATAGACTATTTTGCACAATGGTTGTATCCTGAATTGGGGACATAAAAAATTCAAAGTAGTGTTTCTACAAGTGTTTAATGCTCATCTTTGTTTTTTCTCTATAGGTACCATTGCCATTTCCTGTCACCTACTCTTTATAGAAACACTTGGCCTTTTGACCTACATAAAAAAGAAAATAGTCACTCTTCCCCTTGCCTCTCATCCAGAAAGGTGAGCTTTCTGCTTTCCTCTAGGCCATCAGGCCACTAGTGGTAAGTTCTGCCATCTCTTTCTGATGAGTTATTGATACTGTGGGTTTGGCAAAAACTACAAGAAGTTTAATCCTCTAATTCAGGACGCTGCCATCTTGCTTAAGATATTTGAAAACTCCCTTCTTACTTGTGAGATCATATGCTTACCAATATTTTGAGCTCATATATTTATAAGGTGGTATGTTACAAACTCTGGTGGATGCAAAAAAATAATTCTTTTTCTGAATGATTCTGAAAGATCTACTGATAAGGTAGGGTGCACACAGTGCAATTGAGATGTTCTTATACGTGACAGGTTGGCAAACAAAAGCCCATGAGCTGGCCCGTGAGCTGTTTTTATATGATCCTTGAGCTAAAGAGGATTTTTATATTTTTAAAGGGCTATAAAAAACAAAAACAAAAACAACAATATATGACAGAGACCTAGCAGCCAACCCAGCATAAGATATTCACTATCTGGCCATATTTTTTTTTTAAGTTTGTATCATAATACTTTTCTGGTCGAATTATATATTAACAAAAATTACATCTGCATTTTTGTGGATTTCTATTTATATCTTCTGTAATTTACTAGTTCACAGTTTTAGCCAAAGAAAATAAGGTTAGTTTGTGTGGCAGATAAAATTGGGATTGTCTATCTGATATGTTGTATTAACTGTACTTAAAATGTAGGGTTTATCCCATTATCCATAATAATGAACAGATAAGAAACTGTATTTATGGATTATACCCAAAGCTGAATTCAGCCATTCTTTAAATATATAAAACTTGCCATCACAGAATCTGTGGTAGCTTAAAGCAAACTAATCACTACCATTAGAAAACTTAGCACATATGTATAGGCATTTTATATATAATATAATTGTCTTGCAGTAGACAAAATTCCGGGCTGCACTGTGGTTATAATAGGCCTTTAGTCATGACTCTGCTCTACCGAGCTGTTAGTACAGGACTTCCATCTGTGGGTGTCTAGAAATTCTGTCAATTTTTACCATGTAGTAAGACACAGTCAAATTATTTCCATAACTTTGGAAGTTACTCATTCCACACTTTCTTTATTATTTTTTGGCATTTGAAGATATTTTATTGCTCTGACCAAATGTCTATGTCTTGATAGCAAAAACATTTGCTTTTATCTTGTCTTACTTGGTATTTTTGGAAGAACAAATTGACAATTCTCATGAATGATTCTGAGTTAGTAGAGCAGCATCTGCTCTTCCTCTTTTGAAGATCACTGAGACATGAATTTTATCATTTTAAAAACAAAATCATTGCCCTATGTGAGGTGTTAGGAAAAAAAATGTAGTGTGAAAGACTTGAACTCTTCTCCCAGAAAACCTAAAATCATTAGTATCTAGTTGGTAAATGCTAATAAATAGTATCCACACTAATAGTGCATGTCCATAAACATGATTCCTGAACTCCCTTGCTTTGTTTTCACTTATTTATTAGGGTTTCTACATTTGTCTTTAAAAATTTGACATCCAGGATGAGCTCTCTTTTCAAAAATTTTAAATAGTGGGTAGAGGAAGACATGCATTCATTGCATTTGATAGTACATGCAAGGAAAAACTGATAAATTATTTTTCAAAGGAAATGTCATTTCTTAGAAACAATACATGGCTTTATGTTTTCATTGTTTGCTCTGTGAATTTTTTTCATCCAATATTTTACTTTTTGCATTCCTTTAATAGTTCATTATTGTTACATGTGTACTTCATTGACTAATTTTTTTAAAGATGCATCTACTATTAAGGATTGCTGGGAATATGCTCAAAAATGTTAAAATGCTAGGTTTAGTAAAATTACAACAAGCGACACAAGCCAGATTGAGAAATATCTTGCCAAAAGCAAGCCATTTGGAAATACTAAATTTTTAAGTGGTTAATACCTTGATAGAAAATGTATTTTCTCCCCCTTTGCTTCCAACATTAATGTTCTTGTACACATATTAGAGTCTATATAGCTACAATTCTAAAATACTCCTGGCATTTGTATGCATTTGTATATAAATGTTTGTCTTCAGAGAATTAATAAGTACCAAGAAGTTCTTAGTAGCATAAATTATCTTTAGGAAATCAATTTATAATTACATTTTAACTACTAGGCTCTGAAACTGTGCACTTCTTAAAGAAGGCATGGATAATTCTCTTAGTGACCAATCCAATATCTTCCTGAATTTTCCCTTGAGAGAAAAATATGTTAGTGTGACCACTAACTGGCTTTGTAACTGCCAGAAATGAGAAACTCTGCACTTTGGTTAACAAGGGAGTGCGGGACTGGAGAAAATCTGGTAGAGTGCTAAGGGAATGCTTCCTAAGTGGTAAATTTTTAAAAATTCAGTTCCAAAGCAAGAAAAGGCCAAAGGGAATATGAGGAAAGAGATGCCTGTTACATGAGTCATAGGCAGTCTATCCATTTGCCTGAAATGAAATGGAAAGGCATTATAATGAGCAAGACAGCTCATTAGGGGCCTTGTAAGAGTAGTAAAGAAGTTAAATGTTATGTAGCTTTATTTATTGGGTTTTAAGAAGAATGGCATGATTTAACTTTAGTCTAAAAAAGATTACTCTGATCACTAGATTATATGCCGCAGGAGGTACAACTAATCAAGGAGCTATTAAAAAAGAAAAACAGAAATGACCAAAACTGGCTCTAGAACATAACTACGGAACAAAGCATAAAGGTTAAAGAGTGATCATTTAAAAGAAGCACTAGACACAGATGGTCTCAGATCTGAATTCTTTCTAACCATTAATGAATATAGAATTGTTTTTAGTCTACTGATTCTAGTATGGAGGGAAAATGAAGCAAAGTTATAATGGTATAAATAATCCTGATAAAAGTAAAAAAATGACTTGGGCTGGGAGTATAGCTCTGATAGGACACTTATCTGATATGCATAATGCTCTGCATGTAAACCCAAAGACTGGAGAAGAAAACCCTTTATGCCTTTTGAAAAGAAGATAGCTAGCAAGATAATCCAACATACCTGTATTATGAGAGATAATCCATATGATTCTATCAGTACCGTAGAGGCATTCAATAAGATAAAATTCATTAGCCATACTAAAACAGAAACCAAAAAACCCTGGCAGCTAGTATGGAATTCAACTTGGTTGGTTTGACCTCTGCCCTGGGGAGTTGGTGGAGCACACTCCCGTGTCCGGGAGCATCCTGGGCTTTGAGGTCTGTGTCTGGCCCTTCCGTTTTCCCCGCTCTGCTTCCCGGCTGCCGTGAGCTAAGCAGCTCTGCTCCACCACACTTGTCTGCATCACTTTCTTGTTGCTGTGACAAAATACCCGACACCTACACTTTAAAGGAAAAGGGGTCTGTTTTGGCTTACAGCTTCGGAAGTTTAGTACATGCTTGACAGACTCACGCATCTAAGTGGCAGGATGGAAGGACTTGCCTTGGAGGAAAATTCTTTCTGTTATATAAGCACCCAGGAAACAGAGGAAAGGGAGAACCTGGGAGAGAGAGATACACCCTTCCGGGCCATACCCCCAGTGACTCACCTTTTCCCACAAGGTTCCACCTTCTAACGACACATTCAGCTATAGCACCTCCATGATCCAATCACCTACAAACATATCAGACTTTGAGGAAATATTTGAGATCCAAACCACAGTAACACTTTTCAACCGTGATGTCATTACCTTTAAGCCAGTAGATCATGAACTGAAATAATAAGAAAATTAAATCTCTGCTCCTTTAAATTATGGTTGTTGGATATTGTGTCTCAATGATGAGAAAGCTAACTAGTACAAACTTTATTTAAGAATAAAAGAAAACTCTCTGGTGAGTCTCAGAAAGTATAGAAGGAAGTGCTATGAGGAAGTTCACTCATTGCTACAGTGATTGGTTTCCCCACTTGCCCAGTGTGTGATCTACCTGAGCTTCTATCTACCAATAGTGACCCATGTGAAGACCTTCGGCACCATTGGAATGTAGCCCAATGTGAAGCCCTCTTGTTGACTTCCAAGTCAGAGCTTAGAGCCACCCGATTAGCAGTCCTGCTCATCTACTCCTGGTGCTCAGAAGGCCAGCACTTCATTTCCTCCAGCCAGACCAGGCATATCTCCTTTGCATCATGGCTGGAACACTTTGCAGCTAGTTTCTGAGTGTCTCTTTTCTTCCCTTTAGCAGTTTTCAGGGGCTTGACTCTACAGTGTTTCAACTTCGATGCTATTGATGTTTGGGACCAGATCATTGTTGGGAGCAGTCCATATACTGTAGTATATTTAACAATATTCCTGGCCTTTACTCACTAGCTGTCAGTAGTAACATCTTCTTCTCCCATCTCTCACTCTGTCCTCCCAGTTATAAAAACAAAAACGTCTCTAGATAATGACATTGTTAAATGTCTCCTAAGGGACAAAATCACCCAACTGAGGATTACTGGGATATATGACAATGTAATGACTTTCATAACTTATGGCTTTATGTTATTGCATTTATCAATAAATCCTTAGCTAGGTGGGCAAAGGAGAGTTACCTATGTCAATCAGCCAAAGCTGTCATTAAAAAATACCATAGAGTAGGTGGCTTACAAAACACAAACTTATTTTTTCATCATTCTAAAGACTAGAAACTGAGATCAGGGTGCCAACATGGTCAGATTCCACTGGAGAGCCTCGTCTTGGCTTGCAGATAGCCACTTCCATGTGGAGGAAAGGAAGAAAACACTGGACTCTCTTCCTCCTATAAGCATTAAAATCTATTAGACAGGACTCCACCATTATGCCCTCGTCTTACGTTTGTCATCTGAAGGACTGCATCTCCAGTACACTCACATGGGTGTTAGCGCTTCAATATGTGAAGTTTTGGAGGACATCGTTTAATCCCTCGGACTGCCTAAATAAGATTTTTCAAAATTCTCTCCCCAAACCCAAAAACTACATTATCTTTCAGTGACCATTTTTTATCATATCCATAATAAGACACAGATTCCTTCTAGTATCACTATCCTTCAACACATATAGGGAATTCACAAGCTAGGAAATAAAAGAAGGAACTTAAATATGAGAAAGTAAAAGATGATACTATATTTTGCAGTTGGTATGGTCATATACTTAGAAAATAAATATATTCTGCTAAAAGCACTATTAAAGTTAAGAGAATGTGTTCATGAGCCTGGCTAGATATAAAATTAATAGTTTTTCTTTCTATTAATATTATGCAATTAGAAATCATAATTAGAAAATATTCCTTTTAAGTATAATACAAAGATAAATTATTAAAAATAAATCTAAAAAGATAGGAATTAGATGTAAAGAAAATGATAACATTTTATTAAAAGCCATAAAACCAGACCTGAAAAATAGACATACAATGTCTCATATTAATGCATAAATTTACAGCAGTTCTAATAAGAATCTCAACAGAGCTTTTCCCCCAAAACTGGTCAAATAATTTATAAATTCATATGGAGAACATAATGTGTAATAACATTCCATTGGAAAAATAATATGAGTTAGATTTGCTTTATCAGATGCTAAATAACTATGAATCTACTGTTATCAAAACACTCTATACTAGCATAGTAACAAGCAAATAGATAACTGATATATAATTAATCCAGTAAATAATTGACACTTAGTTTTAGTTGAAAAATATTTTTTCTTTTATATGCTAGCACCTTGCACCACTGATCTTAAAAATTAAAAGGCAAAGCATAAAAAGAACAATTAAGAGGCCTTTCTAAACCTTAGTACATTTAAAGCGAGACAGGAGAGGCTTCAAAACATATTTAAAAGAGCAGTAGATTTGGTTTCACAAAACTGAAACATCTCTTCCCAGGAAGGAGAACAGTGGTACCAATGGAGCTGCAAAGAAGTAGATAGAGTTTATTATATTTTAATGTGGAAACAATAGCATTTTCTGGCAGATGAGATGTGGGTTTAAAAGTAGGAAGAAAATGGGATTGGATTCAGGTTTTGTGAGATCATTTTAAAGAAAGAAATACAAAATTATTCATACCAAACTAGATAAAAGTGTTTCCTCAGAATGAGAAAAGAAACTACAACAAATTACAAAACTTAAAAAAGCTGCCAAATACTATAAACATTACCAAATAATAAAAAAAGACATACTATTTTAATCAATCAACTGCTTTCAATGTTTTGGCAGTAAACTCTTTGATACTGCCTTTTATATAACAATGATCTTGTAAGATTATTTTCTAAATAAAAATTAGAAAGATGATTCTGTCTTTGTTCTAGCATGGTTGGCCAAAATATATTTTACTATGGGGAACTGGGATACATCAAATGATACATGTGGTATCATACATAGATACACTAGCCATTTTATAGTATAACTTTAAGCTTGTGATATACATATAAAGATAAATTCTATCATACAATTTTTATTTTTAAAAAGTATGGATTATTTTTAATTGTATATCTCACATTACTGAGAGAATTTGTGCTGAGAGAACTTCTATTTTGACTAGACTCCATTATATCCCAAATGTTCCCATAGCTAGCTAAATAAATGCTATACAAAATAAATGCTGAACAACTGCTAAATATTACACTTCAAATGGCTAAAAGACTTTTCCACAGACTAACTTCTGAATTTCTGTTATTTCAAGTATATTCCACTTCTCTAGACAATCCTGAGTGACACTGATAATGTTGATATTGTGCAAGAACAACAAGCTTGGAACTTTCATGTCACAAATTTCCTTTCTCAGCAGCTACCTCGTACAACTACGAACAATAATTTAAGTATATACAGAAGTGACCATGGACAGCATAAGTTTATCCCAGTAAATCCAAATGAGCATAACCTCCCCTTAACCAATTCTCAAAAGTGCCCAGGAAAATGATTTGAAGGGAAAGTCAGAGGAAAAAAGAGATATAATTTTAATAATTATAGGTAAGATATGTTACTGTTGCAAATTTTTCCAAAATATGTGGCCATGTGAACACATTTTGGTTCCAGAATCTTACAAATGATGACAATGAAATGAAATGATTCATGGCAGTATCATGTATTACTCCTGGGTTTCTGGCTTAAGTAGGTCAAGCGAACTCATTGGTAAAATACTCTCTTATCTGAGGTTCTTGCCATTTAACTGGAGAACTAGGTGTCTAAATGGCACCAGAAAAGATAATTGTGCCATAACTAGCTGCCTGGCAGAGGCAGAGATTCCTTTCTCCAGGGAGAGGAACTGCACAGCCCCCTCAAGCAATAAGATCACAGGCTCTTTAGGCAACACCATCACTGATACAAAATAAGACAAGTGGATGAAAATAATATCATGAAAGCTCCAAGAATCAAATTGGCCCTGGAATCACAGCCTACAAAGCATACCAAGATTATTACAAATCTCCAATATCTTCATCATCTAGCTGTAAGACCACTGAAGTTATTTTTTATTCAGAAATAGTTCCACGCTAACTAGAGAGTCCATAGTTCTCTATGCCTATGCCAATTTATTTGCCTTCTTTCTGGTTATAGGAGAAGAGTCATTGGTCCTATCTTAGCCCAACCTAGGCAATTAATGATTTTTTAGAAACATTTTTGCTGTTATGTTTTCTTCCTCTATAACATTATTACTTTCTTCTTTATTTAATCCTTCCCATTCACATTTTAAGATTGCCCTGCAAACAACATGACCTCATCTTGCTAAAGCTAATGGTTCCTTCTCCTAGACCATATTCCTGGAGCTCTTTGTATTTGACACCATGCACTCTTGTCTGCTTGTGAGCTCACAGTTTTCACTCTACACCCAGGATATCATCCATATCCCTGGCTTTTCTTGTGCCTCTTTAGCAGCTTCATCTAAAAGGTCCTCATTAGGGTACTTTCCTTGAGGCCACTTACCCTCTCAATAATATTTTGGAATCTTTGATTCTTCTTTCTCTTTCCATCTGTGTCCATCAATATGTACTTCTGGCCATGTTTTCAGAATGTCTTGAATCTGTCCAATTACTACTATTTCCATAGCTATAACCTTAGTTCACCTCACCTACTGATTTCACATCTGTGTATTACATATATGTGTATATATATTTGTACATATATGCATAAATGTAGATGTATATTACTAGAGACAGATTTGTTATAACACAGTTATTATCACACAGTTATGGGGACTGAGAAATCCCAAAATCTATAGTCAGCTAGCTAGAGACCCAGGACAGCTGAAGTAGAATTTCAGTCCAAATCCAAAGGACTGGCAATCAGGAGAAATAATGGTTAATTACTACTAGTCAGAAGAGCTTCTATTCCATGAGCAGTTTTTTTCATGTTAGGTTCTAGATTGAGTGCCTTACATGCATTTCCTCATTTGATCTTAAGTATTACCCTCCTATTCCTCCATTTTGATCACATCAGTAACTAGCCTAAAAATACACAGTTAATAATTGGGAAGCATGTGTTTAAGCATAAGCAGCTACATTTCAGAATCTATGGTATGAATGTTTATGCTGTAATAGCACTGAAGAGTATAGGACAAACATGCCCCAGGAATGTTACTGGAATCATACACATGCATTCAGATACAAAGTGATGAATTAAATGATGACATAATTTGAGTCATCCTATAATACTCTACATGGAAGACCCCAAAAACTCCACCAAAAGACTCCTAGAATTAATAAACAAATTCAGCAGCATAACTAGATACAAAGTCAACACTCAAAAATCAATAGCATTCTAAACAAAAAACAAAAACACCAAAAAAAAATCAATAACATTCCTGTACACAAACAACAAACATGCTGAGGGAGAAATTAAGGAAACCACACCTTGCAGAATAGCATGCAAAAAATGAAATTCTTAGGACTCAATCTAACAAAGGAAGTAAAAGATCTACACAGTGAAAACTACAGTACTCTGAAAAAAGAGATTGAAGAGGATTTCAGAAAATGGAAAGATATTCCTTGCTCATGGATAGGAAGAATAAACATTGTGAAAATGGCCATAATCCCAAAATTCTTATACAGATTCAATGCAATCCCAATCAAAATACTATTAGTATACCTCACAGATCTAGAGAAAACATTCCTAAAATTCATTTGGAAACAGAAGAGACCTAGAATAGCAAAAGCATAGGCAAGGCAGGAAGCATCACAATCCCTGATTTGAAATTATACTACAAAGCTAATGTGATAAAATCAGCAAGATACAACTGGTATCTCATCTTATTAAAAAGCTTTTGCACATGAAAAGAAAGAGTAAAAAGAAAACCCATGAATTTGGAAAAAATTTTATGTACCTGTCCTTCAGAGGACTTCTATCTAGAACATACAAAGAATTCTTAAAAATCAAGCTTCCAAAATTCAAATACCTAATCCAAAAGTGGGCATCTGAGATGAATACACACTTCTCAGATTAAAAAATACAAAAAGGAAATAAATATATGAAAAAGTGTTCAACATCACTGGTCATTTCAAATTATAATAGCACAGATTCCATCCCACCCTGGAAGATGGGCTGTCATCAAGAAATCAAGCAATAGGGCTGGGGATATAGCTCAGTGGAATAAGCGCCTGCCTAGCAAGCGCAGGATCCTGAGTTCAATCCCCAGTACCGCAAAAAAAAAAAAAAAAAAAAAAAATCAAGAAATAAATGCTAGCAGGGCTGTGGGGAATAAGGAATAAAAAGGGAACATTTCTCCATTGCTGGTGGGAGTGTAGACTGCTACAACCACTGTCGAAATCAGTGTGGAGATTCCTCAAAAAGCTAGGGTTAGGGGTCCCATTCAACCCAGTTATCCCCCTCTGGGTATTTTTCCAGACCTCAAAACATCACACGACAACAATATATGTGCACCCATGTTTATAGCAGTGCAATTTGTAATAGCTAAATCTTGGAAACAACCCAAATACCCATCAATTAAGAAATAGATAAAAAAAGATGTGGTGTTTTTATACAATGGAGTGTTACCCAGCTATAAAGAAAGATAGAGTTGAAGCTTTTATAGGTAAATGGATGTAACTAGAGACTGTACTCATTTGTGAAATAAATCAGACTCGCATGCGTAACTATTATATTGTCTCCTGAGTGTAAGAATCCGAAAGAGTAAATAAAATCCAAAAGGTACAACAGATACTGTGAAAGAGGAAGAAACTTCTCAAAAGGAAAAACCAACTGGAATGAGGGAAAAGAGAAAAGAAAGGTACACACCCACCCACACACAAGATAGCTAAGATAATTGTACTACTAATTTCTATTGGTTTATTGAAAGAAACAATTAATGGTTAGTTTTTTTGACCAGTTTTACAGGCTCACATCTGGTAATCTGAACAACTACTTTGAAGACAACAATATGCAATATAATAACCATTGTTGAATTCATATCATCTTGGTTTTTTGAAATTCTGCATCTTTATTCATAGTTTTTTATTATTTTTTATGGGCATGGTGGCCCACACCTGTAATCCCAGCAGTGGGGAGGCTCAGGCAGGAGGAGTGTTGCAAGCTCGACACCAGCCTGGGCTACAAAGTGAGCTCAAGGCCAGCCTTAACTGCATAGTGAGACTTTGTCTCAAAAAGACAAAAGAAGAGAAGCTATAAAGAAAATAATTATTAGAAAAGAAAAAATAATTTACATCATCCACAAATAATAAAATGATCATTATTTAAGATATTGATTGTGTCATTCATTGTCTATTCACAAAGAGACCTCTAGGGATCTTTTCTCAGAACCCCATTATTGACCTGTTGTTGGTTAACATTTTCAAAAGCAATTTGGCTAAATATATAAATGGCATATTACCAAATCTATGGGTGACCTGAAATCTGGCTGGCTAGTATTGGCTGACAAAATATGACTCCGAAAATCCTTAGCACAGATGAAATAAAACTCGATGCAGTTCATTAGGACTCGATAGAAAAATTATCACTGAAGTTTTTCAAAATGTGCCCAATATAAAGTGGACAAAACATGAGAGATATTAAGAGTCATTCAATAATAGCCCCTCCTGTGTGTGACTCTAGCACGTAAGGTATCATAGCCCCATGGTGAAACATTTCACCAGGGCCAAAAGGTGAAATAAAGATGCTTTGTACTAGATCTTTGAACAGCTCTTTATGGAAAGACTCCAAAGACACAGATAAAGAAAATAGGGTTACTGGTTAAATACTGTACAGAGATTAAAGAGAGGGAAATACTAGAAAACAAGCATCCAGGAAAACTGGTGCTGGTGACAGTTTAAAGTAGGAGAGAAAATGGTCCTCCAAAATGCACTTTTATTCTTTCTGTTCTCATACATTGACTATCTCTCTCATCTCTTGCATGGGTGGAAGAAGGATGCCTGATACTAATGACTTTCATTATTTTCTTTTACTTCTATAGTAAGCAGGTCTTCAAGTGACTTTGTAGTGAACAATATTTGTTTGTTTATTAGGTTAAAAAAAACGATTTCACATGTTTTAAAGGATTTTAAGTTTAAGAATGTGCATGTCCTTTAGCCTTATGGAAAACACTTTTTCATCCTGTGGTAGCCACAGCTACTATGAAACTTTCCTTTTGTTTGGCTTTGCTACAGGTTTGAGGAAGAACTGTATATGTAGCAGTTCAAAGGAGTACTGAGTCATATGAAAAATACATTCTTAGAAATATGAGTAAAGAGTATAATACGACCACCATGTGGTCTAAGGTTACCTGACACATTAATAAAATTATAGTGTATGTAAAGGAAGGACAGATCCTCCTGTTTGTATATACTTGAGTGCATTACATGGACTGATGCTTAATTATGACACTTGAAAAGGAAGAATAGACATGCCTATGTTTTCAGAGGTGAGCTGGATGGTGAAGAAATTTGGTATCAGTACCACAAACTTTTGAAGAAACTGAGGTATCCTTTTGCTTTAGAGAAGGTAATAGTCACTACTTGTCAAATGCAAAAGTATTGGGGTAATAATAATTTATAAGGTCTAATGGAAAAATTGGAGCCTTACCAATGGGGATATAGCACAGTGAGTGAAACTACAGTTTCTATATTTAGATTGCTGTTTATAGCCCAGGCCCTCTACTTGCTAGCTGTTTAACTTTATATAAAAAGTTTCTTAACTCCTACGTGCCATAGTTTCTCCATCTAGAAAATAATCAGGATAATAGTATATGTCACTAGAATTAAATGATTTAAGTTATATAAAATAGAGAGACCACCTGGCACACATTAAACTCTTAATAATTTTATTTATTAATAAAACAATGAAAGTTTCTCCTTCTTGGAAAGGAATAAACTAGTAATTACACTTTTCACGGCTCTGTTATGAAAAAAGTGATAGGGAAGAAAAGAGTGCTGATGGTCCATATTGAGAATTTGAGTTTGCATCTGCTTATCATGGAATAAATTTAGCTGAAGGAAAATGCATTAAAATTATTAAAGATAGAATATGTTAGAATATCAATTGAGGTTCCCTAACCCAGCAAGATCTAACACAAACTGATTCTCCTTTTAAGGAATTGGATTGTCAACAGGCTATGTAATTTAGTAGGCCTGAGCAAACTTCTTGGGTTTTGCATAAAATGCCAACATAATAAAACCTTTTCAGAACATCCTACCAAAATTAGTATGAAAGTTACATCTCATTTTACTTTGAGTAGGGGTGGTGCTTTCGAATAAACTATAGTATTTATGGTTTAATGATAGTGGGGAAATATGTGTATACAAATGAAGATGCTCGTTTTATGGAGTAAATTTCATTACATGTCTAAGTAATTGATAGTTTGTGTCCACTAAGTATTCTTCCCTCTAATGCCGCATTTAAAAACAGGAATTTCTTGTTTGGGAAAGGTAAGACCTGAGAAGAGGTTAACGGTGGTAAAAATAAGTGAAATATATTGTGCAGAAGAGTAACTGGACATTCAATAATATTTTAGCAGTCAAAATGAGGATAAAAATTTGAATAACAACAGACTTTGATTATATTATGTATATTTGAGCTATTAATATTAAAAGACTATAGGCCCCACAGTCTCCTGATCCCTTCATTCCTTTAACAAAATTTTATTGAACACATACTTGATGTCAAAGCAATAAGGTTAAAAATAAAAAATAAAAAACCTCTGAGTTAAGTGTACCCACAAATTAGACATTGTCCCTTCTCTCATCAGGCTTATATTGTAGGTAAGAAGCATCATCAATGAATAATCAGGAAAAATTTAGTGTTAGTACAGAATTAAATGAAACACAAGTGCAAAAATAAGCAGAGGGTTACTTTGGATTGAGTGACCTGGAAAGCCTCTCCAAAGAGCTCTCATCTCAACTGAGACATGAATGACAATACAGAGCAATACCTGTAAGGGTCAAAAGAAAAATATTCTAAGATTAAAGACCTAGTACAGAGATCCTAAGGTGAGAGAGAAGGTGAGTTTAACCAAAAGCTTGTGGACAGAGTTGGTAATGGTTATAGGAAATTCAGAGGTGCAGAGCCAGAACATTTATGGCATTACAGGATGAGCTAAGAAATAAGAATTTTAGTAATGATAAGAATAAACATAGTGAGTTTTAAGCACAACAGTGACATGATCTGATTTATACTTAAGAATAAAATACATTTTTATTATTACATGGAAAATATCTTATGAGCAAAAGCTCAAGCAAGGAAACTAATTGGAAAGTTATTCTTATAGCCCAGGCAAGAAAGGGAGGTAGTGGAAATGGAATTACAGAGAAAGTCAGATTTGGAGTAACTTTTGGAGTAGAGATGCTAGACCTTGGGGATAGATTAGAAAGAGAAAGGGCTACATTATACATGCAGTCTAAGTTTTTGGTCTGAGCAAGTTAGTGGACCTGGTGCCATTTTCTGATACCTGTTACCTTGGAGAAGGAATAGGCTTGGGTGGAAAAATAGAATATTTTTATGGGAAGTTGTAGATACCTATCTCATTGAGTAAAGAGAAAGTGTCCTGGGCTGCAGATAAAATATATAATATAGTTAATGTAAATATATGACAAATATTCTTTATTTTAAAATATTATTACGACATTTAAAAGAAAAAGGACCATGCAACTTTAGGGCCACAGACTGGGCATGCTGCCCTAGACTATATAAAGCCATGAGAATGGATGGGATCACACAAGAGAATAGGCCAAATTACTGGACCCATGAATACTTGTGCATTTAGAAAGCGAGTAGAAGAGGAAAAGGACCCAGAATGGAAGCCTGAGATGAATCAACCAACGAGTTAGGAGGAAAAGCAGCAGACAAAAATAATCAGGAGGCTGAGAAGAAATCGTTTTAAGAAGAAGGGAGGGACCGGCAACATCAAATTTTGATGAAAAAGAATGGAGACTATGCTTTCGCAGCCTCAGTGGAATGTTAGATTCTGATGATCCGTTGGAATAAGCTGAGGAGAGAATGAAAAGTGAGGAAAGAAAGACCAACTACTGTCAGGAGAAAGTCCTTCAAGAGTAGTAACATTAGCACCCTCTGCCAAAGGGTATGAGGCCCTACTCACCATACTGAAGGACCCCAAAGACCTTCATAATGGGTTATACTGAGGAATTTACACAACTTTTTGTGAGTTGGCTCAAATAGCCTTAGAGAAACCTATAATACCTAGTAATGTTATAGGATTCTTTTATTACACAGTGTTTGTCTGAAACTGCTCTCTTGCTTGCCTAAATTGTCAGCTCAGTGTCCCCCAACTGATACCTCTGCAACTTTATCGAGGATAGGTAAATTATATTCATTAGAATTTATAAGATACCAGAAATAGCTGTTGAATTTTTATTACTTTTTCAGTAGACTCTAGGGTGAGAAAAATTGATCTTATTCAGCTGTCTTATAATATACATAATACAATTAAGGTGCCAAGAAATGAAGTGATTTTCCAAATATAAAAATCCAAAGATAACAGCAAAACTAGGACTAGAACCCGTCTCCCAGTTTAATTTCTTATCGTCCTGTTATTTCTGTTTTTGGATTATAGCTTTCCAGTTTTAGGCTATCTGTTTATAATAACATGTTTCAAGGTTCATTGATTATAATAGCAAAACAATGAAAAACAATCGAAACATCTGAAATTCTCAGCCTCACAGAACTGTGAAGCTTTCGTTTCAAGAATGAGATAAGGTACTCATTTCTTCACCTGCTTCAATGTTGGCAGTAGATGTCTCTCATTTGAGACATCTGTCCTTCTTCGAGCATTGACAATCAGATAGGTTGATTAAGAAGCAACCCATTATGAGATAAAGGTGGTAAATCTGGGGTCAAGCATAAACAAGTATAGAGGGTACGATTAAGTTCTGTTGGCATCTCTCCCTTAGTGCAAACCTGAACAATACAAGGGATCTGGAAGAAATATAAGGAAGAAAACAGGTCAACTGTGCTTCATAAATGGGTCATCATGAGATGATGTTGAACCTAAAAATGGACTGTGATTGCAGTCCTCACTCAAAAGGTATCTCTGAAAGAAAGCTGTGAGGGGAAGTCTTCAAAATAGGGAGAGCTTCAGGCAGTAAACCTACTCATGTATCTTTTTTTAAAATTTATTTTAAAAATAAAAGAAGGAAAACATTAACAAACAGACATCCATTTACAAAATAGCATAAGAACAATACAAGCAATACAGAGTTACAGACAAAGTGGTAGGAAATTATCAATAGTTGTTGTATTATGTATTGATATCTTCAAAGTGGTTTCTCAAGAAAACAAATAGAGACATGCAAGACTGATCAAATAATTAATCATTAACTGTTTCTTTCAGTAAAGTTATAGAAGTCAGTAGTACCGCTATTAGCTATCCTGTATATACAAACATACATAATTTTGGCTTTCTTTCTTTTCTCTTTTCCCTCACCCCAGTTGCTTTTTACTTTTGAGCATGTTCTTTTCAATTCACAATGTCTGTTCTACCTCCTAATTTTTATTCACTCTTTCAGGTTCTTGCACCAGTGAGACAATATGTTGCTTACATATGGAGGTCTTGTTTATTTCACTTATGCATATGGTCTCTAGTTGTGACCATTAACCTCGAGTTTATCTTTCTTTATAGTTGAGTAATATTCCATTATATAAAAGTACCACAATTTTTTTATCCATTCCTCAGTGGATGGACATTTGGGTTGCTTCCACAATTTAGCAATTACAAATTGTGCTGCTATAAACATGGGTGCACATATATCGCTGTGATATGATGTTTTTAGATCTTCCAGGAAAATACCCAGAAGGAGAATGACTGGGTTGAATGGGACCTCCAGACCTAGTTTTCTGAGGAATCTGCAAACTGATTTCCACAGTGGTTTCACCAATCTTCATTCCCACCAGCAGTGAAGAGTTCTTATTTCTCCACAGCCTTGCCAGCATTTGTTATTGGTTGATTTCTTAATGCTAGCCATGCTTACTGGGGTGAGATGAGATCTCAATGTTGTTTTAATTGGCATTTCTCAAATGACTACTCATGTACCTTGAGTGAGAATAGTGGACCAGAGTAGCTAGTGATACTGATTCATGAGCAGTGGAAAATGATTTATCTTGTTCAGGGAACATGAAAGAAATTAGAAAAAAATAATAGGTGTATCTGGGACAGATGAATGTGGGTAGCCTATGGAAAGGATCCCAAACAACAGAATCTTTGTATTACATGCTAATGCCAACTAGAACACATCTTTTAAAGAGAAACTAAAACCACCAAAAACACAGAATATCTTGGCCAGTTGGTTCACCTAAGCCTATCATCAGTCATCCCAATGCTGGCTCAAAAGTCACATAAATAAAATAATCATGTTGGCACAGATAGAGGCTACACATGGGCCCGACAACATGGCTCCCATTTATCATGGCCAATATAGCTATTTACACAGCTAAATATCCCATCTCTGAACCACAGAAACCAAGCTTAAGAAATAATATGCAATAATCTTCAAGGACAAAAACCAATTACCTGTTGGAAAATTGATGACATTAATCTTTATCAGCAACAATCTTGGCTGGAAAAACCCGAATATATTCCAGGTTTGAGTGTCCCTTTCCCACCTACAGTCTTAGCCAGCCTCACTATCCAGGGGCTTATAGACTAGCCTACTGACATGAGATATTGCACAACACTAAATCAGACTAAAAGGTCAAACTGATGACAAAAGACCTAAGAAAGTGAACATATAACTGTGACATTCACTGGTTTCATCATATACTGAACCATACAGAAATTACCAATTTGATAAAGTAAAGGAATAACCTTTATAAAGTGTAACTGAGACACCCATCTGGACATGACACTCTACAAGAGTAGAATAGAGTGCCATAATCCAGGACTTAGTACACACCATAATCAATTACTATCATATAATGCCATGTCCTCAATAGGTAGAACATCCAGGACTGGAACCAAGAGAAGGAAATAGAAGTGGCCCTGTTCACCATCGCTCCAAGTCATCAACTTGACAAATTTATGCTTCCTATTCCTACAACTCTTGACCATGGCATCCAGATTTCCTTGCCAGTGGGTGAAATATTTCATCAAAGGAAACAATAAGAGTCCCATTAAACTGTAAAACTACTGTTGTAATTTTAGGATTCTCATGATAGGAAGAAGGAAAGGAAATCTGTACATGAGGAAAGAGGTTGCCTCCCTCAGAGGATATTTGATTATTAGGTGGAGGTGGGACTGTTACTTCACATTAAAGGGAGTAAGAAAATACGTCTAGCACGAATGGAATCCACGGGACCATCTTTTGGTGTGCTATATTTCCTGATTTTGAAAATGACTGGAGAAATGTAACAGCTAAAGCATGAAAAAGTGATGGTAACCAAGAACTCAGACCATAAGGAAGGTCTGCATCACCTGAACATGTAAGTCATCTGGGTGGGCAGATATGTTAGCTGAGGGTCAGTGGGAACAAGAATAACTAGAAGAGGGTGGATATGATAAATATTTAGTAAAATATATAGGTGCATTCAAGTGGCATGGGAAATGGAAAAACCTATTGTATGTATAGATCCTCCCCTTCAGGACTAAGGGTTTCATTACCTCAGTTGCCAACAGCATTACTGACTGAGGTCACTTAGCTGAGTTATTATCTGAGATTACCCACAGCTGAAAAGAGCTGCCTTGCTATGGTCATGCCTCCTGCTTGGGCATAGTCCTTATTCAAGGACCTGTTCCCTTTGCCTCAAGGAAGACACCCAAAGGGTTCAACCTAGTTCCATAGCTCCCAGGGTTCTTCATTGTACTTGCTGGTAGCCTCCTTCGCCTGTATAACCCACTCCTTTCACTTGCCCATGAACACTGACCCTGCAAACACTCTCCAGTCAAATTACTATACACAATGTAAACCTGTTTTTCTTAGAATCTGTTTCTCAAGGACAACTAGTTCAAAAAAGTGTATAGCACATTCACATGATATAATACCTTGTAGTCAAGAGAACAATGCTGCAATAGAATATTTCATGAAATCAGCAAAACTGGGTTAAAAATTGTGACATGTTTTCTCCTTTTATAAAATGAATGTATGTAGATATATGCAAATGCACCAAGAGCAAAAGAATAAAGTAACAAAATATTAACGGTTATTTTTTGGACACTGGGTTTATTAATTTTTCCTATTTTTTTTAATAATCAACACTGGATGTTACTTTTAATCAGATGTTATTTTAGTAAAAAAGTGAAGTTTTTATTAATACCATTATAAAAATAGATATGTCAGTATAAAACAGAAGAAGCAGAGACAAAAAGCACAGAATTCAATAGTACTGGTATATTCTGAGTGACCCTTGATTTAAGAACACGAAACAATTTATCTCTTCCTTAACTCACTCATTGGACTAATGAAAGTTGTCAAGTGAAGTGGACAAAAAAGAAAGCAGATGCCCAAGAGTCAAAGTGACAGGTTAGATGATAATAATATTTAAATACTGGAGAAAGTACAGGATTGTTTTCCAAAGCAGTCTAAGTCATAGTTCATATAAACCATGTTAGAGTTCCATTTATTCCAAGCAGGTTTCTTATAGCCTGTGTGTGCTGTCTCTTACATGGTTCTGCACAGGTTCCCGACCAAGAAAAAGAACAAGGGAAGTCAAAAGAATTTGGCTTATCTCAAAGACTTCATTCAAACTCTAAGAATGAATCGAACATATTAATTCTCAGACTCTGATGTTTACTTCAGAGCATTTCCCTCACTTTTCCAGCCATCCATTTAAGGTGTGTATTAGTTGGCTCAACCTACAAGAGAATCACTATATCAAAAGTGAGAACTTTTTTCACTGGCTTCTTTCTCACTTAGGTCCTCTCAAAGAAAAAGAGCCTAATTATTACTGGCTCAGTTGCCTTACTTTGCACAGGGAATAGATTTTACCTAAAATCAGAAATTGTACAAACTGCTATCTGGTAAAAGATTGTTTTTCTTACTTTTTTTTTTTAACATGATGCTATGTAACTTTTATAAAAAGTGATAGTTGCCTTCCTTTTCTCTCAAGATAAAATCACCTCAAAATTTGTAAGGAAACTTGCTGTACACTATAATTGAACAACCCATCCAACCCTAAGCTTCTTGGCAGCAGTTTTCATCTAATAAGAGGGAGCATATAGTTTTTAAAAGCATTTTCTGTCACGAATATTTTAATGAAAAATTATGATTTATACAAGTGGCATCAAGGAGCCACTTGTATAAATCAATGATCATAATGTCTTTTATAGTTTCACTGAAAATGCAGAACTTCTTCAAGTGGGTGTTCCTTGATCAACTCTAAATAAAGCCAAATGAATAACATCAAAGCATATTTTCTGTGAAGACTTGTTTTAAAGGAAGTTAATCAATGTAGTTCAATAGCAATGTGACTACATTTAATTTGATTTTGAACTTCATTAATTTGAAGTTCTGTGATACAAAACATTTTAAAAGTCTTGTATATTTTGAAATAATTTGAATCCCCTTCAATTACATAAAATAGCCAGGAATTACATAATTCAAAGCTGACTGGCTGAATAGATTGTAAATTCTGTTTTTGCCATTTCTATGAGGAAGTAGTAAATTAGTTAGCAAATAGGCACATCATCCATTGTCAGATTTATTGAAACTTATTTATTGAACTATACAATTTAAAACAGATGTGGTGGCACACACCAGTTATCCTATTTACTCAGAAGGTTGAAAGGATCTCAAGTTTAAGGCCAGCATGAGCAACATACTGAGAGCCTGCTGCCCACTCTCAAAGTAGTATTTATAAAGCTGAACTATAGAGTTTAGAAATAATGGGTTTTCAGGAATGTATCATTCACATTAATATAAATTGAACATACTTTATGTAAATATATAATTATATTAGTATGGCACATATTACCTATTTCTCTGCCAGGCTGAGGTTAAAATCCTGGCTGAAACATCAGAGTTACCTGAAGCCATATCTTGTCATGAATGTTGTAGCAATAGCATTTTCTTCAGTTGTTTTGAATATATATTTTTACTTAGTTCAAATTTTAAAAGGAGTAAGGGTGACATATATAAAAATCTCCTATTCCTATCTGCCAGGACCCAGCTCCCTCCAGAGGGAAATTCCTTATTATTAGGTATTTGTATCATCTTTTAGAGACATATCATGGGTATGTTCATCCTTCTTTTTAACATCACTGGTTGTCTTGATTATTTTTCTCTTGTTGCTGAGACAAAATACTTGACACCCAAAATTAAGGAAGGAAAGGTTTATTTACCTCACAGTTTGTGGAGGTTTCAGTCCATACTTGGCTGGCTCCAAGACAGAGTGACACAAGGCAGAGGGCAATAGTTCATGGTGGCAGAAAACCGCAAAAGCAACAAGAGCAAAAAGGGAGGAGTGGCAGAGAGCAAGGCTCTTTCCCTTCCTTTTATTGTGTGCAAACTCCCTGCCCCAGGGGCAAATGTAGCACTCCACACCCATAATCCCAACATTGGACTATGGATCAATCAAAAATCTAAATGCCTGCCCCATGACTGCATGAGGATTTGGGGAGACATGCAGACACAAATCATAGCACTAGTATAATAAAATGCATTCTCTTGACTTTTTTACTTAGTACAGTAGTAATATATACAAAATACATAAAATTTTCTCATTCATTTTTTACGTATACATTGTATAGTATTGTATGAATGCATCACATGTTGCTTGCTTAACTAGTGTACCTAGAAAGTTTCTCTCTCTCTCTCTCTCTCTCTCTCTCTCTATATATATATATATATATATATAATTTCCTGGAATCTCTTAAATGTCTACAGAATAAAAATATACAGGCCAGAATTGGAAACATGTATTTTTACCAAGCTCCCAGGTGACTACTACCCATCCAGCACTGCATATTTCAGCAGATTGGTTTTAGGGATTCACCATATCTTCCTTACAGCTCCTAACGATTGAACTCTGTAAACACCGTTGCTTTTTTTTGGTTAGTATTTTGAGTAGGCATGTGATTTGGAATCACACAACTAAGAAAATGTAATGTATTTTTAAATATCCATAGGATCATTGTGATCTGAGGCAAGCTCAGAGTGCATGTGATCCCATTTGGATGAGCACGTCGTCCTGTGCCTCCCTCAGGCGAACCTTCATTCTTTAATATTTACTCTCCTTCAGGTTTATTAGGGTAGCTATTAGTGAAAGAGCCAAAGTAAAATGGTTCATAAGCTGAATCTTCCTGGGACCTTTCAAGAAGATGTAAAGCTCTGCTATAATTTATGTGTTGTTTTTGAGAGATTTTAAAAAGTAAGCCAATTGTTTAATGAATTAAGATAAAAGATAATGAGTTCCATACTGCTTTGAATGTTAATGGAGTGCAGATTCTCTGCATCTCAATCCATGATAAAGACCTTTGATATGAATTTTATGGAGTCAGGAACTAATATTCTATAGAAAGATCTTAAACTAATTGTATAAGGTTGATCATATGTCTCCATTTTATAGATGAAAAAACTGAGTCTCAAAGATGTTCAACAATTGACCCAAAACACACATCTTGTGAGTGGCATAGCTGGGGCTATGAACCAGTTCTGATTTGAGATACTATGCTTGTTCTACTAAATCATGTTCACTACCTCAACAGATTATATAATTTAGAGACACATTTACAGTAATAGACAATATAGTTAGATAAAATAAATCTATCTTATATATCATTGTAAGTCTCCCACCTGAGTAATTGAGGTGATTCAATTTCCTAGGCTTACATTTCTGTGACTGAATGAGTAATTACTGAAACAACTGTGTTATTAGACTATTTGGATCATATGCCATTGAGGAGAGGAACTATTCTAGTTTTACAGTGTGTGTAAATTACACACCAACTTTAGTTTCGGCTTCGAGTATAACAGTTTCTTGAATGAGTTTCAAAAGGAAAAAGTGATTTACATTTTTGTTGTTAATGGATAGTCTCATAGAAAATTAATCAAACATTTCTAAGTGTATAGATTTAAACTTTGGCCCAGAATATAGATCACTGACACATTATACTATGCTTCTGCAAAGCTGTCACAGAGGAAGAAATTAACTTCAAGAAGACTACATTTTCATAAGGAGGATGCTCAGCTGTTTTCAGAGTTCTGGAATGTTCATATAGGATTTATCCAAGTTATGTATCTATAGCTAACAAAATTTGGAGAAGTTATAAAATATTAGACCTTCCTCAAAGAAGGAAATAATTTGTTTTGAAAAGATTAAACCCACCATAACTAATGTGGGCAATGCATACTATACCTAATTTAATCATAAACATATTTATGTATATATCTGTGCACATATGCATGCACACTTGTATGTAAATATACAAAGACTAGTGATATCATAGCTAGCTTTTAGGCAAATGAAATGTCTCTGCTGTGACCTGGCTTCACCTGGTTTCTTCTGTATTCCAGCTCTCCTCTTCCTAATAGCTCACTTTCTTGCCATCACTGGATGGGATTTCAGGGTTCTTCTCCCATTAACTATTGACTTAAAAAAGTTCCCTCTCAGTACAGCATTTTTAATTTTGGAATATTTTAATATACTTTAAATTATGGAGTCTAATATAAGGAACAATTATGTACCCAATCCTGACTACATCAAATTTAACATTATGATTTACTTTCTTTTGCTTTTTTAATTGTGAAACTTAATGGATGTAGTTGTTTAAAATTTCCCTTAAACCCCTCACAATTTCATGACTATCTCTCCCCATACAATAGCCACAATACTGAAATTGGTATCTATCATTCTCATGAATGTCTTAATTTTCTTGGTTAAAATACTTTTATTTATAGACAACATAAAGGGCTCTGGTTAAGCATGTCAAGCTACACATACCCATTCATTTTTACCTACTCTAAAACCTGATTTAATATGCTTCAAGATTGTCTCTTCACCCTGATGATTATTTACTATGTAAATAATAAATATTTACTATTCACTATTATTTTCTTCCTTGAGTTGTTAGAATCCTATTCAGGACATTTTGCCCATGTGTACATGTTGAAGTGCTTCCCCTACATTTTCCTCTAGTAGTTTCAAGGTTCCAGGTCTTACAGTCTTTGATGCATTTTAAATTAAATTTTGTATAAGGCAAGGGATAAGGAGCTAGTTTCAATCTTCAACATGTGAATGTGCAGTTTTCCCAGCACAGTTTGTTGAGGAGAATGTTTTTTTTTCTCCAATGTATATTTTTGACAACTTTACCCTAGAAATTATTTGGCTATAGGTATGTGAGTTTATTTCTGGGTCCTCCATTCCAGTCGTTTAAAGTGTTTTTATGCCAATTCTATAATGTTTATTACTATGGCTCTGTTGTGCATTTTGAAATCAGGTATTGTTATGCCTTCAACATTGCTCTTTTTACTCAAGATTAATTTGACTATTGGAGATCTTTTGTGCATCCATATTAATTTTAGGACTGTTTTTCCTAATTTTGTGAAAAATGTCTTTGTTATTTTCATGGACATTACCTTGAATCTGTAGATACCTTCCAGTAATATGGCCATTTACCGTATTATTTCTCCTGATTCATGAACATGAGATGTCTGTCTTTACTTCCTTCCCTCCCTCAGTCCCTTCTTTCTTCTTTTCTTTTCTATTGGACTGAACCATGAACCTTCACACTGCTCTTCATTGCCATCTCTTTTTATTTTATATTTTGTGACAGCGTCTCACTAAGTTGCTAAGCTGCCCAGGGTGAATTTGAATTTATGATCCTCATCCCCAGCTTTAACATTTCACATTTCTGGTTAGGTTTATTTCTAGACTTTTTGTTTTCTTTTCTTGTGAGACTATTATGAAGAACCAACTAACAGATTATGAAAAAATCTTCAACTATTCATCTGGCAGAGGATCAAATCAAGAATATATAAAAAAAATCAGAAAGTTACCAACAAAAGAATAAATTCTTGAATAAATAACTGAGTAAATGCTCTGAACAGACACTTCTCAGAAGTACAAATGACCAGTAAGTATTTGAAAAAATTTTCATCATCTTTAACCATCTGGAAAATGCAAATCTTAACTACACTAAGAATATACTTCACTCCATCATAATGGCTGTTATCCAAAAATCAAACAAATGTTGGTAAAAATATGGAGAAAAAAGTAACTCATATGCACTGGTGGTAGCACTGCAGACAACGTAGCTACTATGCAAATTAGTATGAAGGGTTTTCAAATGACTAAATAGAACTATCATTTGATCTCTCTATATCACCCTTGGGCATATTCCTGAAAGAAACAAGAACTGCATGCTATAATGATACTGCATTGCAATATTTTGTAGCAACACAATTCACAATAGCTAAGCTGTTAAAACAGCCTAGATACCCATGAACAAATAATGAATAAAAAAATGTAGTATATATACAGAATAGAATATTATCCACAAAGAAGAACAAAATCATATCATTTGCAAGAAAATGGAGCTAAAACCATCATGGTCACTGAAATTAGTCAGATGCAGAAAGTTGAATATTACTTCTGGAGATAGGGAAAAGAATAGGCAAGACGGGAGAGGAAAAAGAGAGAGGGACAAGGGGTTTCAAACTGATTAAAATATGTCAAATGCATGTAACAACTTGTCAAAATAAACCCTATCATCATGTAATATTAACATGCTCATTGTAAGGAACTAATCCAGCTCTACCACTGCTGAGTAGATACCTGAAGGAAGTGAGACCAGCAAACAAAGAAATACTTGCACACTACCTTTATTGAGGCAGTGTTCACATAGCTGATGTAACCATTAATCCTGATTCATCAACTTCATTGGGTCAAAAAGTACCTAGCAGGTTAGTAAAGCATACTTCTGGGTGTGCATCTGGTGGGTCGTGAAAGCATGACCTCGGGGGCTCTAATGGCTGCTTGCCTGTTCCTCTCTGCCTCTGTTCTCATGCTCTGCTTCTGGCCACCATGAACAAAGAAACTGTTCTGCCACCGCCTTCTGCCATGATGGTTCTACCTTGGAACCAGCCAGCCATGGTGGCCATGGCTGAATCTTCTGTCAGCATGAGCCAAATTAAACTTCTTCTCCTTTAACTTGTGGGTATTGGGTATTGTATGCCAGCAACAGAAAAGCTGATTACTACAGCTACATTGTGAAGTCAGCCTAGGTGTCTGTCGATAAATTAATGGATAAAGAAAATAAGGTCTGTACCACAATGGAATGGAACTCAGCCCTAAAGAAGAATGAAATCATGTCATCTGCAGGAAAATGGATGAAAGCAGAGGTCATCGGGTCAAGTGAAATAAGACAAGTATGTATATAGGCTATTTGGTTTCATATGTGGACACTAAAAAAATAGAAAAAGATGACCTGAAAGTATAAGGAGAGGGATGTGGAGAGATGAGGACAAGAGAAGATAGTTGGGAGGGCGGATACAAGCACAGAATAACACGAATATATAGAAATGTCATTGTGAAACCTGTTAATTTACACAATTAATGAGTTAACATTTATAATAAAATGTTATAAAGGCATAATGACACAATGATAACAAAGGTAAATTGCGCTTTGCCCAGTAGAAAGTGAGAATATGTGAAGCTGGGATCTACACTCCACCAAGATGAGAAAGGGGAGACTGAAATATCTGTCCCATCCATGAGTAATATGAAAGCTTTCCTGAATGAACCCCGTTGACTTCTGCTCTTGTGTTGCTGACGAAGACCAATTCACATGACCGTCAGAAGCTGCAGTTCTCCTAGGGCAACAAGTATTTTCCTTTTGCACCTTGAGTGCAAAGGTAAGCCGGAGAAAAAGAAATTGTGTGCATGTCAGTCAAAAGAAATTGGCTTCGCCGTTAGGCCCAAGAATCTTGTTTTGCCAGGAGGGGGAAATGGAAATATCAGCTGAGTTTTAGGAGATTTGTACCTTAGGTAAATTCCACAAAATGCATCGATCGTACTCACTTTGCTTATTAGCATTGGTTTGCTCAGGCTTCCTCATTGTGTTCTTGGAATTAGCATTCAGTGGGATGTTTTCGGCATGATGTGGTCAAATAACCTTCAAAAATTAAAACTGACTTACTATACCATTAAAGGGTATTTATATAATATTACGTTAACTGTAAATTCTTTCTCAAAATTCTAGTTTCCAATGTCTTCATTGTCAGGGAGTCATGTCTTCTTTCTTTTTACTTCAGTTCATGAATTTAAACTAAACTCTGTGTAAAATTATAGCTTCTCAAGCTCCCTAACTCCAGTTTCTGTTCTTTTGTTCTAATCTCCTCAAGTAATGTAAATCTAAAACATGGTTTTATTACCATCTGAGATCAAAATCATAGGATTTTCATCTTTCTTTCCAACTACATTTTGACATTTAAACTTTATTTTTAACATCAAAATAATGCCTGCATATGGTTTTATGGAACCAAGTACAGTAAAACCCCAACTTATGAACATTCAAATTGCAAACTTTCACAGATATGAATGGACCTCACATTACATTCATAGATGCAAACAATTGGAAGTAGCTCACACATCTTCTGGACATTGTCACAGCTGTGCTGCTATGTGCTTGCTGTACAGTGCGGTAGCATACAGTAGTAGTACAGTGCTCATTTTGTGTGTACATTTGGTTGTATTATACTTTGTATATTTGTGTCAAAGATGTGTAAGATTCACTTTGTCAGACTTAAGAATGAATCTGACTTACCAACATTGGGGGCTTACTACAGTCCTAAAATGTTTATAGTATAAACAGTGACCTTATTCTCATATTTATTTATCAATGATAGCCATATATCATAGCCTTTTCCCTTTATTGTATTTCAGAAAGTTTCAAACACTTATAACCATAGCAGGAATCATAAAATCAACCTCCATATGCACATCATTCAAATTTAACAATCACCAACTCATAAGCAGTCTTGTTGCACTGAAATCCTTCCCGTTTTCTCTTCCCAGGCTAACTTATTTTCCCCTTCCAAAATTTCCACTGAAGTAAAATGTATATACAAAAATGTGCAAGTATCAGTGTGTCTGCTTCATGAATTTTCACACAGTGAATATTCCCATCAATCCAGTTCTCAGAACTCTTGCATCCTTACTAAGATTTCCTTCCCATTGGTATCCCTCCAAGTACAACCACTCTTCTGACTTCTAATACCATAGATTACTTTCCGCTGCTTTTGAACATTATAGAAACAGAATCATACTGCATGTACTTTTTATATGACTTCTTTCATTTCTTATCATTTTCTGATATTTATTTATATAGTTGTCTATTGTCTAAGTTTTTTTTCATTATTGGCAAGCATCAAATTATGTAATTGCAGCATGGCTTATCTAGACATGCCACTTTTTAGCTATTTCAGTGTAGCCATGAATATGCTAAAATATGTTTTCGGTTTGTTTGTATGTTTGTATTTTTGCTGAGTTTATGCCTGTAAATGGAATTTCTGGGTCAAGAGTATGTGTCTATTCAGATACAGTACTTACTTCCAAACAGCTTTGCAAAGTCGATTGTCTAAATATATATTCCCACCAACAGTGTACAGGAATCCCATTTATTCCACATTACTTACCAGCATTTCCTTTAATTTTAATCTTGCTAGTGGATTATAGTTGTATCTTATTATAGTTTTAATTTGAACTCTGTAGACTAATTAATACACACTTTCATGTATATTTTTGCTATTTAGTTATCTTGTTTTTTAATGTATATGGTCAAGTCTTTTGCCAATATATCGTATTGACTTTTAGAAATTCTTAAGTGTATCACATATAAGACTCTTTTAGATATATGAGTTACAGTATCTTCCCACACTGTGTAGGTTGCCTTTTCATTTTTATAATGATATCTTTTGATGAACAGAAGTCTTTAAATTTTAAAATAGTATCATTATTCATTTTTTAAAAATTAGTTAATATCTTCTATGTGCTGTTTAAAATAAAACATAGGGGAGTTGATTTATAACACCTGAGTTGGCAACTTAGGTGTTATAAATGTACTCCCTATTTTTTATTCTAAATTCTTCATTGTTTTACTTTTCACATTTAGAACTGCCATCTATCATAATTGAATATTGCTTATGGTGTGTGAAGTGGGGCTCAAGATTCACTCTTCATAGATACATGATATTTTCATAGAGTAAAATGTTATCTCATAAGTGTACTTTGATTAATTTTGACAAATTATTTATATCATCCCAAAATGTTAACTCATGTGACTGTATAATTATCACCCTCCAAACTTATCCTGCCAAAAGCAGTCTGCGCTCTGAAGTCTTTTTACCATGAGTTAGTTTTGTATATCTTAGGACTTCAAATGAATAATATCAACAATATGCATTCATTCATGTCTGACATTTCACTCAGCATATTTTTGAAATTCATTTATATTGTTGTACATAAAAATAGTGTATTCATTTCTATTTCTCATTTTTAGTCCACTGAGTAAATATGCCGCCATTTCAGAATTCATTTTTTATTGACAGACATTTGATTATCATGAATAAAGTTGTTGTGAACATTTTGCTGTGGTGCTTTCTGTACATAATGTTTTCATTACTTTTGATACATACTGAGAAATGGACTTGCTTCATAGTACTGCCGTGTGAGGGCCTGCACAATTTTATAGTTCCACTAACAAAGTATAAGGGTTCAGTTTACTCTACGTCTTTACTAACAGTTGGAATGGTGATTGTATTTAATTTTAGTCATTTAATTGCAACTCATTTTGTAAGTATGTCAACTTGATGGAGGTAACAGAGTGCACAGATTTTTGACTAAATATTATTTTTGGATGTGTCTTTGAATACACTTATAGATGAAATTAACATTTGAACTGTGGACAGAGTAAAAGAGATTTACCTCCATGATGTAAGGCTCATTCAATCTCACTGAAGGCTTTAACTGAATAAAGTATTGACTAAGAAAGAAGTCTTTCTCCTGATTATCTTAGGGCTGGGATATCTGTCTTCTCTTGCTCTTGATGTGGACTTAGATATCATCCTCCTTGGGCCCTTAGAGTCAGACCAGCAGAATACTGCAATTATAATATTTGTATTGGTCAGCTTTCCATCACCGTGGCCAAATACCTGAGAAAAGCAACTTAGAGGAGGAAAATTTATTTTGGCTCATGGTGACAGAGGTTTCAGTCCATAGTAAGCCAGCTCCCTTGTTTGAGGCCTGGGCCACAATGTTCTGTTTAAACATATCAACCCTTTAAAATTTCTTACACAAGGAATAAAGTGTATCAGAGCAAGTGGAATGCCTCCCTAAAAATCATGCATCCATGCATGACTTCTTTCTTCCTTTCTTCCTTCCTTCCTTCCTTCTTTCTTTTTCTTTTTCTTTTTCTTTTTGTTTTTCTTTCTTTCTTTCTTTCTTTCTTTCTTTCTTTCTTTCTTTCTTCTTTCTTTCTTTTCTTCAAGACAGTCTTGCTATGTTGCCCAGGCTAAACTCAAATTCCTTGGCTTAAGCAATCCTCCTGCCTCAGCATCTGGAGAGATGGGGCTCAGGCACATGTCACTGTATAAGCAGATTTTCTTATATGAAATGAATATACCTATGTCTCAGGCCAAGTACCATAAAAAGTACCAACTCATTGGTCTATATCCACCAACCTGCAAAGTTTTATATTTCATTTAAGGTTACGTTGATGACCAAACTTCATGAAAAATAGTAGGGGGATGAGAGATGGATGTCTTTGCATTTTTATTTTGCTCGTTTGGTAATCTGCAAGTTGAAAGTCACTGCATCCCGTTCAAACTGTCATTATTATCAGTATTTGAACTTGACTAAAATGTGTGCTCTGGTCTAGAACTGTGTATTGTTACCAATAAGGTTAATGCATATAGGTGTGGGGCATGAATGCATGATTTTTAGGAGAGGCATTCCACTTGCTCTGAGACCTCCAGCAATATGTGGCTTCTCTTTGCATTAGATTCAAGACTTCTTAGTCTTTAGTTTTAGGGTTGGTTGTATTTCTTTTACTTTATTCCTTGTGTAAGAAATTTTACAGGGTTGATATATTTAAACAGAACGTTGTGGGTAGAGTACTGTAAATGATATTGTGTACTTCATATTATAACACCTCAAAAGGCAGAGAATTTCAAATATAAAGAATATTCTGGAGATCCACTCGTTGTTTGGTTTTTAATAGTCATCAAAAGAAGATTTTTTGAGGTTGAACATTTTATATATACATAATACTATTCAAAGGATATGTACTATATGTTAAGTATGGCCATCTCTGCATGGTAGTTTATACTTTTTCCCCCTTGTATATATTTTCTATTTTGCTACAATTCACATATATTTTCTCATTAAAAATCACTAAAAATATCTGATAGTCTACTTGGCTAAACCACGTGCCCTGTCTCTGTGAGACGTTTCCCATCATACTTGTTGTGTTCTCCTGAATGAACTACTGTTCGCTTCTGTCCTTCTTCAATTGTGACTTCCACTATTTGGCAATATTCCTCAGATGTACTCTTATTAGCATGAGGTGGAACTTCTGATCTAATCACCACTGTTAAGGAAATTGAAAAAAATATATGGGCTTTTGGGCAACTCAATTTTATTTTTGATGTTTTAGAATATAGTTTGTTGACCATGTAGGATAAAGATTAAGAACATAAGCTGTGGAGATTTTTAAAAAATTAATCTCACTCTCCCTCAGTTTTCTCATGTGCAAATTGGAGAACATACAAGAAGCTACTAAAGAGATTCGTTGCAAAATTTAAATAACACAGTAAAAGAGTTGAATACAGTTCATGGTTCACACTATATAAAAATAAATTTGAGCTCTTATTATTTTTGCTGTGGTCATGCCTCAGTAAGGACATCTCATTATGTAGACTCCTTCTAGTGCTTCAAAAGTATTTCAGCCAAAAGTTATGTATTTTGCCATCTTCCTAGGGAAAATATCTTTCAATAAAGAATAAGACCAAACATTATTTTCAAAATCTCACAAATCTACCAGTATATTTCTATTTTTCTTACTCTAGTAATTTCTTAATTAACTTATCAACATTGCAACTTTTGAATGTTTAGGACCCAGAACAAACTTGGGTGGAGTAATGTAAAGATTTCAGCGTAAAGTTTAGGGGAATTACATAATACTCTGACATTCCACAAGAACACACAGAATTTATACCCCTGCATAGTGGGTATATTTCTCTGTGTGGGGCTCACACATTCACCATTAGCTAACGGAATCGTAGTCCTAAAGATGCAGGAGGCAAAAAAATAATCTCAAAATTTTAGGAAAGCGTCCATTAAAATGAAGGAATAAATAGGTGACCAACCATGGGAAATAAAGTGATAGAGAATGTTAAGTTTATTGATTCCTCTCCAAACTCTTGTTAACTCAAGAACAGAAAAACATACAAAACCAGAATCTGAATTACTTCAAAGTAAAAAAAAAATTTCTTGGAATTTCGCATTAGGTACATGAGCAATGGTTTCCACGAAATCACTAATTTTGCTGTACATTAATTGGGATTTTTCTACTGCAAGTCTTCAATAATAATAAAATTATTATTTCACATAACTGGAAGTCCACATGCAGGACAGACTTCAGGGCTGGCTTCATCTGGCAGCACGAGCTTTCCTTTCCAAACATAGTGTTTCAGTCCTGCTCTCCTGCATCTGTTGGCTTCACACAACACATTTACACATGTGCATAACTCTTTCCATAGCTCTCATGGATAGGGAAAGAACCATTTTCCAGATATTCCCAATGCGTTCTCCTTGAACTTATTCATTGGTCAGAGGTGGGTATTATTCTCAGTCTCAAATGGCCAGTTAGCAAGGGAGCAAGGTTACTTCTGAAGCACATGGCTTCCGGTAAGCAAGTATTGGGTATATGAATGCAAAGTGGGTCTTGTTGGGAAGAGGGAAGTTAGTGTTGGCCACTAGGCCTCATGAAAAACTTTCTGGACGTTTGATGGAGCAGGGTATATTTTTCCAGAAAATTAGATTTTCATCCAAGATTTGATTTTAAGCAATTATGAAGAAAAAAACACAAACATTTTCCCATCTGACTTTCTACTTTGCTGAAATAATAGTGATAACTTTGAATTGGAGTACAAATAATGTGTACTAGCCTCAAATGGATTTTAGAGTTTTCAAATGGTTCTGAACACTTTGAGATTTTTCAGAATTTGAAAAATTTAAAGGGTAACTTCTTAATTTTTAATATCTTGGACTTTTAAAAATTGGAAAATGCAACATTTATGTAATAGCCTAGACTTCAAAATGTTATGTAACATCTATTTGATTTTTGACATGTTTAATGAGTTTATGTCTTTAATCTTAGAAATAACTTCACCAAAAAAAAAAAGAAATAACTTCAATAAGTACAAATTTAAGCATTAAGTATGTTAAGTTCAGTATTTTATCTTTTTATTTATTTATTTTGGGTACCGGAAATCATACTTAGGACCTCACACAGCCAGGTAGGCACTGTGTTGCTGAGCTATATCCCTGATCTCTTGGTATTTTATCTTTAAAGGAATCAGATGGCATCTAAATTCAGCATAAATTTTTAATTTTCTAAAAATACAGGTCTACTTAATTTAGTCTTATTACTTTTGGGGGGCATCATCTCTCTTTTTGTAAACCAAATTAAAAGTCACTTTCCTATTATTAATGACTCCTAAGCTATTGCTTATGGGAAAAAAACCCAAAACCTAATCATCTAAACTTAGAAGAGCTAGATACAAATCTCAGCCTTAGTAAAGCTGTTCTGTTTCTCCAAATTGTAGTTTATTCTTCAGGTCATCAGACTCTATAAATCACTCATTCATTTAATGATCATTTATTGGCTGTCATTGTGATTTGAGGAATTAGAAAAAATAATAAGACAGGCCTTGTTTTCAGGGGAGTTCACAGTGAAGTGAAGTAGAGGCACTTAGCACAAAGGAATTGTATGAGTCACACACAGTGATGGAGATGTAAACTGGGTAATTTGGAATGATGTACAGTGGATGCTTCAGTCACATAAGGTTGGAGAAAGGCAAAGGGCAAGTGTCAGTGAGATGCTGACCGCCAGCTCTCAGCTGTAAGAGGGTAAGTAGGCGTCAGCCAGGCAGAGGGAAGAGAAGGGAGTTGAGAACATTCAGAAAGAGACGTTGGGATCACAGGTCTGAAATGAAGATGCAACCTGGTTTAAGGAGAAATTACCAATATTTCATGGAGTTGGGGGAAAAAAACTGTAAAATGGTGGGGGTTTGGAGAGATGAAAAATCAGAAGCCTTTGCGCATCTTTTGTCCCCGATAGGTGATAATTCCTTAAAAGATATTATTTAAGGGTGAAACTGAAACATGCCAGAGTTTTTCAAATATCGTATTTTAATTTTATTTATTTTAACATTCAGAGTAATTTAAAGGAAGCATGCCATAGGTTTATCCTATATACTATGCTACCTTCTGGATATCACTGCCACTAAGTCGTTATTAGTATGGTGCTGCAATATAATGTACATTGAATCCAAACGTTTTTTCCTCGTTAACTGAACCAAAGAGTTGTGAAACTTTTTTTTTCAAGGAAACATAATCGTGAATCGGTAAAATGTTTATCAAAGGAGTCCAGCAAAGCTCCCAGAATATGCAGCCTGCACTCAATTGTCTTTCTGTTGTTTCTTAGGTTAACTGTTCCCACATATAGCTTGAACTTCAGAACTGGATGAATAATCTATCGCCTTTGCATCCTCATCTAAAATATAAAACTCTAGGTATTAAAAATGATTTCTCTCCACCTCCTCTACTTCCTCCAGAAGCACTCCTCCTCTTTCACCTTTTAGGTACTTAGAAAAGTCTTCTATTAAAATGCAAATTATAGAAGTGGGATTCATTAAGCTATTATCAGATAATGGTAGTATGAATTAGCTCACTACTGGGATGTCCAGTGAAAAGGGAAATGCGCTTGCAGTTCAGGGTCAAGTGACCAGGGGTGAACAAAGGCCTGGATGTCCGAGAAGGGAAGCCCAGACAAGAAGTCTGCCCCTTCACCAAAGACAGTCATTGTCAGCTGGTATACCTTCTCTGTTAAAACAAGTCAGGGTCCAGGAGTGTATAATACCCCTTAACAAAATAATAGAAGGATTTATTATCCCAAAAGAGCAAAGTCTAAAGCTGCAAAATCAAGGGGTACCTCCTGAGTATGACTGCAGACAATACTGTCTTTAAAAACCAATGGGATGCTCACCTCTTAATGTTTTCACTTTTCCTAGATGATCTAATAGGAAAAGTATTTTGCAATTCTCTGTGATGATGACACTGACCTGAAATGGGAACATCCATGGTCATCTTTTTTTTAAAAAATGTTTACCTTCTTTTCATTTATGTTTGATGTATTTCTATTTAGTTAAGTTTTTGTTTTGTTTTTGTTTATTTGTCTTTTAGAAACAGAGTCTGCCTATGCAGTTCAAGCTGGCCTTGAGCTCACTTTGTAGCCCAGGCTGGTCTCAAACTTATACTGATCCTCCTGCCTCAGCCTCCCAAGTACTGGGATTAGTGTGCACTACCATGCCTGGCTGATTTTTATTTATTTGGTTTTGAGACAAGGTCTCACTATGTAGTTAAGCCTGGCCTTGAACTCACTATGTGGCCAAGGCTGGACCTGAACTCACAGCAATCCTCCTGCCTCAGACTCCTGAGTACTGGGATTACAGGTGTGTGCCACTATGCCCGACCACTCCTGGTCATCTTTATCCACACAGGATCGGTATCCATTTCCCAGCTCTTTCCTGCTTTTACTTAAATGAACAGGTAAGAGATTTTATAAATCCTGGCAAAGGATGCAACACGTCTTTTTCAAAATTCCCTAGGAAAGATGAGAGAGTCAGTAAGGAGCTCAAATGGGATACAACATGGAAGTTTGAACAGAGAGAGAGAAGGGTGAAGGCAAATTTTAAGGTAAGTAGAGAGAAAGCATACATGAGAAACATCTTCCACATGAGGCTTCAATATGGAAATGCCTTCCTGTAGGCTGTATTAATAACTAAGTCAGAGAAAATTCCCATAGCTTCTGTTCCTTCTTTTTGCCCTACAAAGCCAGCTTCCTGGATATAGAATACGTGGAATTACATGGAACACATGTTCATGGGCTATTCCATTTGGTTTAATGCTCTTCTCTTCCTGCATTAAATTTTTTTCTTTGACCCAATGGACACATAGAACAAGAACACAGGAAATGACCATATGCATGTATGACACCATTCTTTGCTACCCTTTTCACAAAAAGTGTTCAGCATGCCCCACAAACAAAGAATTCCCCCAGAGCCATAATAAGTGGTAATTTGGTGACACTCAGAGCAAGTACAAGATATGTTTTGTTATCTCTGTCTCCAAGTAAGCAGAGGCTCTGATGACTAGAAGACCAGGCTTTCTGTTTGAACAAGAATATGCTTTGAATGTTGAATGAAGAGAATGATAGAGAACCTACACAACTGAAGAATATGTTTGCAAGCTATATACCTGATAAGAGGTTAATACACACAAATATATAAGGAACTCAAACATGTTTTCATGTTTGATAATATTTTTCCCTATATTTTTGACTAGGGGGTTCCATATTTTCATTTTACATTGGAATCCACAAATTATGGAGCTTTCCCTGTTGCTCAACTTCTTAAATGTTCAAAAATATTTCACATATTTCCATTTTAACAAAATACATTTAGTCTAGTGGGGTCTTTCTTTCCAACATGCTCCACCTTACCCATTCCAATCATTTGAAATAGGGAGACTATTACAGTTCAACCCCTAACTATAGACATTGTTAAATTGAGCTGCTTTCCACAATAGCTGAACTATAGGAAGATCCACTTGGCATGAGAGACAACAGCTTGAATTTCTTGATGGCCTCCATAAACAAGGAAGTTACAAACTTTAAAGAAAAGGCAAAGAGAAGACACTATTCTTAACACTTGTGATTAAATTACTATACACAATAATATTTATATTTATATTAAAACAGAAACACTGAATCTACTGGAAGAGAAAGTAGCTATAAATCTTGAAGACATAGGGGTAGGCAGAGAGTTCATGGTCAAAAACCAAATTGCATGGGAAATACTTCAAAAAATCAAAAACTGGGACCTCATCTTACTGAAACATCTTTGAACATTAAAAGAAATCATCACCAGAGGAATAAGAAAACCCACAAATTGTGAAAAAATTTAGCAAACTATCCCTCAGACAAAGGACTTCTATCTGGAACATACAAAGAATTTTTTAAAATTCAGACCCCCTAATTTAAAGACCCAATCCAAAAATGGGCATCTGTGATAAATATATATTTCTAAGATAAAGAAATACAAATGGCAAGTAAATACATGAAAAAATGTTCAACATCATTAGTCATTGGAGAAATGCAAACTAAAATAACACTGAGATTTCACCTTCTATCAGAAAGAATGACTATCATCAAGAAATCAACCAATAGCAAATGCTGGAGGGGCTTTGGGGGAAAAGGAACCCTTCACTGTTTGTGGGAATATATACTGATGCAACCACTGTGGAAATCAGTCTGGAGACTCCTCAGTAAACTAAAATCAGAGGTCCCATTCAACCCAGCTATTTCCCTTTTGGGTAGTATTCCAGAAGTGAAAACACCATACTACAGTGACATATGTGCACCCATGTTTATAGAGTGAAATCTGTAATAGTTAAATCTTGGACAGAACCCAAATGCCCATCAACTGAAGAATGGATAAAAAAGATGTGATATTTTACATAGTGGAATATTACTCAATTATGAAGAAAGATAAACTCGAGGCTTTTACCGGTAAATGGATGCAATTAGAGACCATACTCATTTGTGAAAATATCATATTGTCTCCCTAGTGTAAGATCCTGAAAGAGTAAATAAAATCCAAAAGGTTCAATAGAGATTGTGAAAGGGAAAGAAACTGCTCAAAAGGAAAAGAACAACTGGGATGAGGGAAAAGAGAAAAGAAAGAAGGAAAGGAAACATTATGTATGTGTTTGTGTACTCAAGATAGCTAAGATAATTGTACTACTAATTTCTATTGGTTTATTGAAAGGACAGTTAATGTTTAATTGTTCAATCAATCTTACATGCCTATGTCTGGTTGAGTAAGCAATTTGAAGATAACAATACGTAATACAATAACCATTGTTAATTTACTATCACCTTGTTTGAAATGTTGTATTGTTTTTATTGCTTTTGTATTGTTTTGTTTATCTCTTTGTATTTATAAATAAGTTTTTGTTCTTTTCTCAGTAAATTGAAAAGGCAAGGAGGATACTAAATGAGAGGTGTTTAATCAAATTGCAAGTCTAAGATTTAGTAGTTGGCTGATTTTTTTAATATATCACTTAATCTCCTTAATCCTGTTTCTTTGTGTGTAAATAAGAACAATAATCAATTCAGAGGATTTTTGCATTAAATAGCTAGTTTATACATAATAAATATTTAATAATAATGGCTATTATTAATATTAATATTATGAATCTGGATTGGACTTTCAAGAGCATTATCATGATATTTAATATGAGATCTATCTGAACACCTAAAGTTCACCCAAGATTGCAAAGAAAAATTGACTTTTCAAAAGATGGCCTTAGAATAAAGTTGGGGTAGAAAACATCCATCTATAAGATATTTGTTAAGTACATTATCAACCATTCATTCAGGAGAATACTGTGCAGTCATAAAAAAAAATGAGAATCAGTTGGAATGCATGTGTGATGAGAAGGGTGAGGAGAACGGAATGATGGGTCATAGGGGTCATACTAATCACAAAAGGTTTTATAGAAGAATTGAAGTTTGGAGCATCTTTGAAAGCTGAGGTACACAGGAACAAGTAGTCAAGACAGATGAAGTGCTTAGAACATAAACACAAAAGCAAGAAAAGAACTGCCTCTGTGAGCATGCTTCCTGTGTGGAAATGCAAGCAGTGTGGTCAGTGTGGCTGGAGTATGAAGTGCACACAGGGCCTGGATTAAAATGAGTATGGACAGCTTGGTGGCAGATCATGGAGAGGAGTGGTGTCATGCTCTGATGGCAGGGTAATAGTCAACTTCAAGTAAGAGAGTAAAATGACTGGATCTCCAGTCTGGACTATCATGTGGATGGCAGTGTGCAGGATGGTTATTGTATGAAACAAGAGACCATCACTATAAGTTAGACCAGAGAGGAGGAAAACCTCTGGAGCAAAGGCAGTCTCAATGGGTTGGAGAGGAAGCCGAGCACAGCAGGGAGTGGTGACTGTACTGAGAGGCTGTCTCTCAGCTGTCAGAGAATACAGAAAAACAGGAAAGGAGCTCATCTTGGTGGCAGCTGCAGAGGCAGTGAATACAATTTGGGTCTAGTAGCCAAGGGAGAGGCAGAGGTATGGATGGCCACAGCCTATTAGTCTTAGGATCAGCTCATCACCTCAGTATATTCCAGTAAAGGCCTGTCTGACAAAGTCTTTTTAGTAACAAAACAATTGGGGAAATTCCCTTTTGATTTGGTCTTGTGATTTACTTGCAATTAATTGTGCTCATTCTGTACCTTTCCAAAGAGTTCGATGTAACTTCTTAGAGTTTTATCCATAATAGCTCTCCTTTTGGACCCCTCTGTTTGGGTGTAACTATGGTCCAGTCTTTTCTACATAACCAAGAGGTCATAATGCACTCCAAAAGTTATTCTAGGCAGGGCTCTGAGACTCAGTTCCTATTCTGAGATTGAGATAGGCCTGTCTGGATGGAGGGGGAAAATTAAAGACATTCTAAAATGCACAGCACATTCATCCTTCCTATACCCTGGCTACTGAAATTATAGAAACTCAACTTTTTAGTTCTTATGAGTGGAATATTTTTTAAGACAACAGTAAAATAATGTAGATGTCCCTTTAAAAAGAGGCCAGATATCGTAGGGAGGAAAGCAGTTTGCCACGCCTGTGAAGCTTAAAATTATACTTGGCTTTGCCTCGTGTTGAAGTGACCAAAACTTATCAGGTCCAGAAGAGCATTCAGTAAAGCTGCTTTTCTGACTCTCTGCCTTTGCCCTTCCTGCTTCTGCTGCTGAGCAGATTGCAAGAGACTGTGCCAACTCTACATTGCTTAATAATAATTCTCATTAGCATGCTGCCTTGGATGTGTACTGCAGAACAAAATTTAGCTTCTCCTCAGTGTGAATCAAGAGGACAGCATGAAATTCTCAGTATGCAAATGGTTGAAAGGCCTTAGACGAGGGGCTACCTTTGGATGTGAGGAGTAGCTACTGCTTTTTCACTCATAGGGGGCTAGACAGAAAGGAGATGTAATACCGAATGAGGAACTTCGTGTTCTTTCTGTTTCTCCCTTTGCATCTCCTGAGATTTCGGTTGTTGTGGCTTCCTACTGAACAGTCTGATGCATCCCAAGCGTCCAGGGCCTGTCCAGGCCCAGCGCCCCTGTGGAGTGAGTGCTGTTAGTGCTGGTCTGTGCATTTGACTACACAGCAACAGGCCCAGTGTACTTGCAGCTCCATGACTTTCCCGAGGTCGCTCACATTAGCTTTCGTTCTGAAAGCCAGCGAGATGCTGTTTATTCTCCTGCAGATGCCAGGGTGACTGAGTGGCGCTCCGAGGAGACATGCACAACCTTGCACATTCACAGCCTATTTAACAGGGGCCATATTTCCCACAACGGTTTTCACATGCCATCTGCCGTCACATGATACCACGTGCCAGGGCCCTGTAAGAAATGTATTAGATCCCCTGGTTTCTCACTCTTCCTTTAGAAATGGCAAATTGAACAAGACGTTAAATAGGTTTCACACTAAAGGAATTATGTGCATATCAAATGCATTGAAATAAAAGGGAATTTTTATTGTACTGAGGGCTGCAAAATGGCAATGACACACTCCCATGAAAATTTAGAGAAGTTATCAGACCTGTGGCTAGTGGAAAATATACCATTAAAAAGTAAATGTTTAAAAATTTTTACTTGCCAACATAACTTAACTACCAAAAATTGGGAGGGACTATTTTATGAATATATATTATAGATGGTATTATGTAATATATGTAATTACATAATATATAGATTTGGTGCTGTGGATTGAACACTGAGCTTCACACACGCAAGCACATGCTGTACCACTGAGTTACACCCCAAGCCCCCTATACATTTCTCATTCTCCCATTGGCTTATCTTTTCTTTGATACCGTGCTCAGCTCAGTAGTAGTGGAGGGTCATATGGGGAAATTACAAGAGAAATGGTAGACAGTAGGCCGGGGAATAAATGATTAATGCACCCTGTTTTGTCTCACTCTTGAACAATGGTGCCTTCTTTGTTAATTAAAAAGAAATGCAAAAGGGGAGAAAATAGAAAAAAGGTAAAATAAAAGATTTCTGATTTTTTTTTCCTTTTTTCTCCTTCATGACCTATGACAGCTTACTGTAGTGTCACACAGTCTTGCATTTTCATATATTATTCTGATACTGCCTGTAGGGAGCCTAGAATGAGCTATCAGAGAGACAGTGTGTAATTGAAAGTTCTTTCAGGAGAAGAACTTCTGTCAGGTCTGCTGAGGGAATAGCAGCTGCACCTGCTGACTTTTTTATGTTTGCCAACTCTGAAAGAATGCAAAACATAAAGAAATTGAATGGTGTTATTTCTTTTATAATTTCTCAGTGGAAATATAGTTTTTGAAATTATTGATAAGATATACCAGTCTAACAAGGGCTTTACAGATGAAATTGCAATCTATAATTTGTTTTAAGACTGTGGATTATGTTTGGCTTCTCTGAGCCAGTCTAAATATTTGCTTTAATGTGTAACAACATATAAATTCTTAAGTTGTTGCTGCCATAGCTCTTAGGGAGTAACGCTGCATCTCTCAGCTGTAAATCTACGTTGTGCCACTGGCTCATGTGTGTGTTGGTTTAAGAGGCAGTGGTCTATTACAGATAGTTTAGAAGAACTACTAGGTGTTTTTACCTCTAAGAGATAAATATCAAATCCTGCTGAAAACATAAGAATGTTATAAAGCAAAGAGGTAATTTGGGTATTGTCCGCATATCAAAGAGAATCTGTGCAACTCTACATAAGCTGCTCATTTGCCTTTCCTTGGTGACAGCTGCTGTGAGGAAGATGGAATGCACCAAAAACATGCTTGTCTACTAATGCTCTGGATGAGAAGATTCTGGAGGGCAGTCTTGTTTCCTAGCTCCTTAAATCTCCTTACTGTGGGTTTTATTTCTTATCTAGATTTTGTTCATGGACAAATGGTAATCTGCATTCCTTGTTAGATTCAAATAAAAAAGAGCAATGAAACCTTTATTTATAGTGTGCTTAGGACATCTTCCTGTTATTTTTACAGGTTAGTATTGAAAGTCCTGTTCTGTACTTACATGAACCACTGGAAATGGCAAACATCACATACGTAAGAGTCCTCTCAGGCCCTAGAAGAGGGTTTACCATACCCAGACGATCTCTGGAAAGTCTTACTTAGCTTTTTGGTCTCCTGAACAAGCTTATCTGTATCCTTTCTTCTGTAACATGGTATGTACTTGCAGAGCTGCTAACTATGCTTCAGAAGTGGTCACATGACCCAGACCTGGTCTCATCCTTCTGGTCCATTAGATTGCTGCCCTGGGATTCTACTACGCAAGTGGGGAGAAAGATGCTGTCCCCTTCCTCAGGAGTTACTAACCCACAGATGCTTGTGGCCATGTTCCTTGTCATGTGGTAATAACCTCGTTTAAGTAGAAAGAACCAACCAGTGCTCAGGGCAAAATTAAAGACTGGCAGAAGAGAAGGTCATATCTTGAAAAAAAAACTATACACACACAAAAAAAGCATCACTGCTCTTGCTTCTGGATGCTCTGCTTCCTATAGCCCCTCCTTTGTTTCTGTGGGTTCCCCTATTTCTGGGTTACATGAGTTTCTGTTAGTCACAATCAAAAGAGACCTGACTATCATTGCCTCATAAAAGAAATAAAAGTGATGTGACTAACAATTAAATACTTACATTGTTTAATAGGGAAGTAAAGTGGCCTCATTTTCACCATTAAGACTAGAATTACAAAGAATCAGGAAGGAGACATAGAAAAAGTTTTCAAGAGTATTAAGTTAAAAACAAACCTAACATTTGTGTAGTGCTCCAAGATTTTTAAAATATTTTCATAATGATACTCTCATTTGATCCTCATAATTCTATGAAATGAAAAGTGTATCATGTGCAATTGTCCATAGATTATGAATTTAACAGAATGACAAGTGGAAGTTTTTCCAGTGGCTCCAGAACTGTATGATAAAAGACTGTATCTGAGGACAAAGGATCATCAAGTGTTATAAATCCTGAATCTGAGGCCCCCAACTTTTTAGCCAACCCTTCTCTGCAGTTTTACCTTGAAGGGCCATTTCAGAGAACTCATGTGATAAATCCTAAACTCAGAAAATCCAAGAAAATCTCTTCTGAATATTGAGGCATCTGTATGAAGTAGCATGTCATTCCTCAGGTGGGTGTCAGTTTCACAGGTAGACCTACCTGTTTTCTTGCCTCAGAGTAGAGGAAAAGAAAACAGAGAAAGTAGAAGGGAGGGTAAATGTTTAAAAGCTACTTTTCTGAGGCCACAAACCAAGTTAGTAGCTGAGCTGAGGTTGGAAAATAGCCATTAATATTCACACTTAACCATGCATCAGAACCACAAGGTACACAGGGTGGGTGGTTAACATAGTTTGCTGAATCCTATCTCAGATTTGGTAAGTCTGGGAAGCGGCCCAAGACTCTGCATTTCTAACAAAGTTTTTGGTGAAGCTGATACTCTTGCTCCCAGAACTCATTGTAAGAACTACTAAGATAGAGACTCTTCAGAGTTGGGACTTCTTGGACATTGACATACTTTGTTCTTTTAATAGCACACCAGGCAATGTTTATTTTCTCTCTTACTGCAAAACTGACATCTTATCCGTATTTCAAAATGTGAGTTCCCAAAAAGTAATAGTTCACATCAAATACTCATTTTTAGTCTATCTGTAATTTTGTCCTTTGAATCTGAAACCAAACACATGCTATTCTGGACATGGGCTACAAATGCCAATGCTGGAAGTAAGAATTCTAAACTCTGATGTCCACGCTATGCTAATGTGTATTTTAATTAGATGAGTATGGTGTAAGAGCAGAGCTACACAGTAGCAGTATATATGGGAAGTGGTAACATTGATTTTCACATCAAATGTACATCATGGGAAAAAATAAAGCAGAAAATAAACAAGATGAACTCAAAATACTGTAGCAAATGTTGGGCTGAAATACTGCCAGGTGTGGAGGTGTAGAAAAATGAACACACATTTTGGAGGCAAGGCAGGAAACTGTTTAAATCGTTCTGCAGAAGTTTCTAAAAACTAATTCTGGCATGGATCTGTGAGCAGAGTTGCAGGGTTTATCATGTAGACAAACCAGCAGTATCTGTATAAATCATCTTGTCCAGCCTTGGATGCTGCATATCCTCTCAAACATCACCTTCGTGTGTGCCAAAGAATGGAACACAGAGAAAGAAGTTCAGAAATGTTCTCTGTACAATATCCAAAAGGTGTGAATTCTCAATAAATGGTGGCTAGCTTTTGTCCACTTCACAAAGTAATATTCCCACAATTGGAATATAGGACTGAAATAGATATATTTGAGTATATGAGAATATATGTATATGTATATATTTTTTTCTTTTAATATTTTCTTGGGCAGTGGTGTGGTTTGTGTCTGTATGTCCCAAATCCTCATGCAGTTATGGGTGGCTTTTAGAGTTTATGACTGATCCATGATCCAATGCTGGGATTATGGGTGTGAGAACTATACCTAACCTAGGGCAGATAGTTTTCTGGGATTGTGGAAGTGAGAGCTATACCCACCCTAGGGCAGATAGTCTGAATATGAGAGAAAGAGGCTGCTGGTCACCATTCCTCTCTTCTTTTGCTTGTTGCTTTGCTATGTACTGCTGCCATGAACTGTAGCCTTCTGCCATGTACCACTGTGCCTCAGAACCAGCCAAATATGGACTGAAACCTCCAAAAACTGTAAGCTAAATGAACCTTTCCTTCCTTCCTTTTGGATGTCGGGTATTTTGTCGCAGCAACAAGAAAAAGTAACCAAGACAGGTAGGGAATGTAGCCCGGGGTTAGAGTGCTTACCTAGCATGCATGAGATCCTGGGTCTAATCCTTAGTACCACAGAAAAAAATTTAAAATTTAGATTAGAATAAAGTCTAACATTTATTCTGGAAATAAATTAATGACATGCTGTAGTTTTAAAAGTTCTGACACCAGTGATCCACCTCTAAACTATTTGCACTCACTAGCCTAGGGACAAAATCTGAACCTTACCCTTATTTTTTTATTCTCCCACAGGGTCAGGTGATTTGAGAGTCTAGGCAGAATTGAGAACCCATCTAATGGATGAGTTAAGTTAAAGTGATAGGATGGAAATGAGTTTTACAGATGCACTGATATAATGTGGTCTTCAGCCCTTACAAAGCCTATACAAATATTACCATTTTTATGCCTGTTGTGATATGTTAAAAGTTGGGAAACATTGGTAGTTAGCAGACAGATCATTTTGTGCATTTTGATGGGCATGCGTTAAGTTTGAGTGTAATGTGTGTGTGTGTGTGTGTGTGTGTGTGTGCATGTGTGTCTGTGTGTGTATATATGTGACGCAAAACCTGACCCAGAACCCAAGGTAAATGCTCCAAGTTGTCTTTCATAGTATCTCCCTCAGTAGGATAAAAATAACACATAAAATCAGAAAACCAAGAGGATCTTAGAAGTCATCTTCTAGTCCAACTCTTTTTAGCTTTTAGATAAGGAATCTACTCCAAATCATAGAGGAAGTCTGGGCTGGAGTTTAATCATGAACCTCATTCTTTCAAACCCTCTCCAAATAGCCTGAGGGTAAATCATATCCCTGCACGAGGCCATATTTAATTGTGTAAAGTGAAAAATAAATGCATCACCAAGTCCCCTTGCTAGTGGGATATCACCCTATGAAGGACTTCTATTCTCCCCTGTTGTATATCCTAAGCAAATTGATAGCCCAGGAGCTAGGCACTCAAGGCAAAGGATCTGTAGAAGCTGATTATTTTTCTTGTGATCCACACACACACACGCAAAATGAAGAAAAATGACACATACATTTTCCCCAGGTAGGCAAAACGCTGACTTCCTGCCAACTCCTCTTCCCCTTCTCTGGGTTGTCTCTCCAGGCCCTCTGCCTGCTGCTGTTTTCATTGCTAGCATCATTTCTGTTTCTCTGAGGATACAGAATGCTGCCAACCGGTTCTGTCCTCCTCAGAGGCTCTCATCTAAGTGTTCTCTTAAGTCCCTTTTCTCCAGCCTCTAGCTCATTTCTTTCTTCAGCTTATACATTTTTCTTCATTCTCCCTGAGATCTTAACAATCACATCACTCATCCGCTGTCACTGCTGTTATTGCTACTGCCACTGCTCTCAGCTAGCTTTGTGGATTTAAGTACAATTATTTCTACTGGAAATTACAGCTTCCTTGGTCATGAGATTCTGGGCACTGGTCCTTTATCCTTGGTGATGTTCGGTGGATCTCTGCTAAACTGGGTTCTGAACACAGGTAGGGTGGTAACACTCTTGTCCTCTTGCCATGGGTAAATATACTACCACTAAACCAGGAATTCTCTTCCCAAGATCCTACCGTGGGAATTTGTCCTTTCCCTTCCGGGGAGCTACCCTTGCCAGTTTTTCAGAGTACCTGGAAGTATTTGATTGCTAACACAGTACATAATTATTGGCTCTAAGAATTTTGGCACCAAACACCTTGCATGTGACTTTTAGCTCTGTCATTTACTAGATGTTTGACCTTGGGCAGGGCACTGACCTTTCTGAGTCTTTGTAAAAGAAGATAATCATGATACCTAAATCATAGCTTTGTGAACGTTAAATGGGATAATACACATGAAGTCTATAGCACAGTATTTGGCACATAGTAATGCCTCAACAATATCAGCTGTTATTATTAGATTAAACCTATATTACTGTTTATGGATCATGTGATCACTACCTCATTAGCCATACCTTTCTGAAAGGCTGGGAATGTAGTGTGTAACTGTGTGGCTTTCTATTACCAAAAACAATAGAGAAGAACAGATATTGGAGATTTTGAGTGAACTAAGCCAAATGTATCACATGAATACAAGTTCAAATAGAACAGAGAGACGTGTGTGACAATAACAGTCATCTGTTCTACCCTTGCTCCCTTTCAGTATTTATCCCAGAGGACCACCAAAAGAAAGCAGTTCTTTTGCTTTTTAGCTGGTTTGATGAGTATCAGTTTATCTCTGAGAAATATCTCATAGACTATAAATAGTCTATCTAAATACCATATCTCTACAAAATACTTCACTGATATCTACTTCCTATACTAGCTAATTAGGTAATTTGGACTAACCCTCCAGCTAAGGACAACCAAAGATTTTGGATGAAGTAAAGAGAAAGGCATCTGCTTAAAAGCATCGGAGATTCATAAGGTGGCAAGGAAATTTGAGGTTAAATTCTAAGCAAAGAAAAGAAACCAGGTAGAAAAAAAAAACAACTAAAAATTGATTTTTTCTCCTGAGGGCTTTTACTAAGTCTGGGGAAGCAACTGCAAAGGTGAACTGCATTTTTGGTGATGTCCCTAGGGCTGGATAAACAGAAGTCGAAAAGTAAAACCTTCTAGGAGCAGGAGTTCAATAAATCAAATTAAGGTTACATGTAAGCTGAAAATCTGAAAAACTATGTTCTTGACACGAGGAGTAACTTCCAGTAACCAGTTCTTACATGAATTTGTAGTTAAATTTTACCTCATTGAATGGTACCAGCAAACTCTAACTTTGACATTATATTAAAATGTACCTGCAACGATAATACACACTGTTATTTGCAGAAGCAAATGAATATCTTTTCAGGAGAAAGACATCATCATACCAGGTCTCAAAATATCCTTTAAATACATTGTAAACTACAATATCCAGTATACAATAAAAAATGAGCAGGCTGGCAAGGAAATAGAAGGGAATGAACAACCAATAGAAGAAAAAAAAAGAACAGAAAACAGATCTCAAAACATGAGTTACTGAATTTATCAGATATGAGTCACAAAACAACTAGGATTGCTACATTTATGCAATAAATTCCAAACTTAAAAACATCAGAGGTAAACTGGAGATGGAAAGAGGGGAGGGCAAGAGAAGGCTGAAAGTTGGGTGCACATGATCAAAGAAGGACATCTGCACATAGGCATATGTCCAGTGAAGCTCATTAAGTTGTTAGTCAATATGTGTTAGTAATGATAATGAAAAGAAATAAATTGTAAACTCTAAAACTTAACATGGTATATTAAGGAAAATTCCAACATTGAAAAGATAATACTCAAAAGTAAGCTGGGCTTATGGGCAAATTAAACGTACCTAAACTTAACATTTATAAAATGAACAAAAAGAAGAAACTCTCCAGAATGCAGTACAGGAAGGAAAGAAAGATAAAAGAAGGGAAATGAGAGTAGATATGAGATATAAGGGATATCAGTGAGAAAACAGAACAGAGGTAAAATTTGGAGAAATAATAGCTTTGAGTTTTTCAAACCAAAAAAGACATTAATTCACAATTTGAAGAATCCCAATGTATCCCAAGCTGATTAAATTATTAGAACATACTAAGACATAGCAAAACTGCAAACAACAGGAAAAAGAGAAAAAAAATCTATAAGCATGAAAAAAGAAAATTTCCATTTTTAGAAGAACAGTTACATTGAGAAGACATATCAACAGTACTAAAGGAAGCCCAAAAGTCAGGGAATAATATTTTAAACAACACTAAAATTTGATATGATAAGAGAACATGTTGCTATTTGTAGGTGAACCTCTTTAAGAACTGAAACTGATTATAACAGAACCTAATAGAGATAAATATTAAAAAATAAAATCCAAATAGAATAGTTGGTTAGGATAAATAGCACAAAATAAGAGGATAGTTTTAGCTCAAATAGACCAGCAATTACATTGCATATAAACGTTTCAAAAATTTACTTTCAATGAAAAATGTGCAGATTGTACTGAAAACACAATGACACATTGTTTTTGAGGACTGATTTAAAATATAAAGCTACAGAATGTTTGAGAGTAAAAAGAAAAAAAAAATAATTAAAACACTAATCCCTCCAAAATCAACTGTAGCTAAAATAATATACTTAGTGTAGACTTTACAAAGAAATGACACTCTACATAATGAAATATTCTAATTACTATAAGGAAACAATAATATAAAATTTGCATGCCTATTAAGCTGACATCAAAATATGTAAACATTGACATATCCAAAATGAAAAATGGACAAATCTATAATCATGGCAAGAAGATTTTTATATACCTTTCTCAGTAACTTATGGAATGATAAAACCAAAAATAGTAATACACAAATTTTAAACAATATGAGTAACAAAATTGACCCAAATGGAGAACCTCCATGCACATTATTTTCATGCATTCACTCCACAAAGTTCTTGGTGTGTGCTTTCTAATTTGATGAAACTATACCAGATATTAATAGAAATAGGTAGAAAATTCTGATAAGTTTGGAGATTAAGAAAGACACTTCTAAATAACAAGTAAAAGGAGAAATGACAGTGGTTATTAGAAATTAGAATTTAATTAAAATAAAAACACCACAGGTCAGCATTCATGGGCAGCATCTAATACAGTGCTTAAATAGGTTAGGAAATAAAAAGGCCCTCAAAAATCAGTTATCTAAACATCTTTATAAAGTAATTGATTAAGAAGAGCAAACTGAACTGAGAAAAGCTAGAAAGGAAAACAATAATTGGAAAAAACTTTTAAAAATAGAATGATTTAATAAAGCCAAAAGTTGCTCCTTTAATCAAGGCAATAAAAGACCCCCAAGTCTGTAAAGCAGATCCAAGGAACACCAGTGGAGGGGAAAGCAAACACCGGGGAGCTGAGCTGTATGGAATGATTAAAGAATAGGTAAATAAACTTGGTGAATTCAAAGAAGACATAACCAAAAAGATGACAGACCTGACTCACAAACTCACTAATGTGGATATGGGAAAAGCAAATTAAAAAATTGAAAGATTGTTCAAAACATGGTCAAAACTGTTCAAAACATGAATGACAAATTTACCAAAGGTGATCTTCACAAAAGTTTCCAGCTAAAATATTGGCTATAAAAGTTGTGTAGAATCATAAATTGCAGAAATGACAAATGTGAAGACAAGGATTCTGGAAGTGAGGACAAAATGCAAGTCACAAACAATTAATCTAAGAAGCCTTGAAAATGATAAAAGAAAATGGAAAATGCATCCAACAGCTATTAGATGATATTAATAAGACTAAACTATGGCTAGTTGAAGTTAGCAACAAAGTAGAAGACAATGTACAGGGAATTTTAAAAATCTGTTTACAGAAATAATAAAACTTTTCAAGTATGAAGAAAGGTTTTAACATACAAGCAAGTGAAGCTGACAGAACACTACCTACAACACAAAAGGAAGTTCTCCATGATGCTTAGTCAAAGTCCCAGATGTCCTGCAAAAACATAGACTCTTGAAAGCTATCAGAAAAAAGCAAAAAAAAAAAAAAAAAAAAGTGTTAGGGTAAACCCATCAAGATTGCAGCAGGCTTCTTAACACAAACTTTATGGACAAGGAAAGCTTGGTGTGAAATGTTTTAAGCCCTAAAAGCAAGCAACTTCCAACTCACACTAATATAGCCTGCCAGACTATATTTCAAAGTTGATGGAGAGGTAAGAATGTTCCATGACAAAGCACATCCTCAAATACACAAGAAAACCAAACCACCACTCCAAAAATTACTACTAAGAATACATTTGCTAAAGACTATGAAGGCAACAAAGCCAAAAAATCAAATGGAATGAACACATCAAGCAAAGCAAATAAAACAAAAATAAAGGACTCAGCAACAGAAAACAGTACAATTATGGGAATTAATCAGAGCTTTTTAGTAATAACTTTCAATGTAATTGGCATCAAATTCCCAATTAAAAGACATAGGTTAACAGACTGAAAAAAAAACCAGAATCCAATAGTCTGTTACATTCAGGAAACTTATTTAATTCAAAAAGAAATGCATAGATTAAATATCAAAAGGTGGAACACATTTCATGCACCAGGACCCAGAAAGCAAACAGGGGTAGTAATTTTACTCTTAGATAAAGTAAACTGCAAACTTCAACTGATCAGAAGATGCAAAAAACAGCAAAACATATTAAGGGAACAATCCAACAAGAAGTGATAACAATTATAAATACATATGCACTGAATATCGCTGAACCTAATTATAAAACAAATACTGCTAAACATGAAAGATCAAATAAATACTAACATAATCATAGTGGGTGACCTCAATATCCAACTTTCACAAAGAAAAAGATCAATAAACAAAAAATCAACAAAGAAATGTCAGAGCTGATCCACACTTTTGCTCAAATGGATTGGTAGATATCTGCAGATGGTCTGCCTTACAACAACAGAATACACATGCTTCTTAGCGGCACACAAAACCTTCTCCAAAATAGATCACATATCAATTCACAAAGCTTGCTTAAGCATAAAAGAATCAAAGTCACTTCATGTATAACATCACATCATTATGCACTGAGAGTAGAAATTAATCACAAAAGAAACCACAGGAAATACTTTTAAAAAACATGGAACTGGAATGAAACAGCAATGCCAGTACAACATATCAGAACCTATGGGACACAATGAAAGCAGTCCAAAGTGAAGCTTATTGCAGTCAGTGCTCATACTAAAAAAGCAGAGTGAGCTTTCATGAATAATCTAATGTTGATCCTTCCTTGCATCTGTGAGATGAAACCTGTTTGATTGTGATGTATGATCTTTTTGGTGATTTGTTGCATTCTATTTACCAATATCTTATTGAGGATTTGTATACTCATGTTCATTAAGGAAAATGGCCACAGCACATACAAATCAACAAATGTAATGCATCACATAGACAGAAACAAGAAAAAATACATGATCATATCAATAGATGCCGAAAAGGCATTTGGTAAAATCCAATACCGCTCATGATAAAAACCTTTAAGAAAGTAGAGATGGAAGGACTTTCTTCAATCTCATAAAAGACATTTATGACAAATCAATGGCCAACATCATTTTAAATGAGGAGAAGGTGGAACCTTTCCCTCTAAAATCAGGAACAAAATAAAGATCTTCACTATTACTACTCCTATTCAATACAGTAATCATAATATCAGCCAAAGCAAATAAGCAAGAGAAAGAGATAAAGGGATATATATCATAAATATATATGATTGATTACATATATATCATATATATAGAAGAATTAAATTATCATTATTTGCAGATGACATGAATTTTTACATAGAAGACCCAAGAAATTCCAACAAAATACTATTAGAATAGTAGAATAGGCCTGGCATGGTGGCAAGCTCAGGAGGCTGAGGCAGGAGGATTGCCATGATTTCAAAGCAAGTCTTGGCTACACAGTGAGTGAAAAGCAATTATTGGGAGAAAAATATTCAGGACTCATAAATTACAATGCTACAGATTCATAAAACCACACACAACATACAATACACTCACCAGTGCCAAAGAAACTGGAGAAATCTGAGTAAGATTTATAAATGTTATCTATGTTAATATTCTCATTGAGATATTGTACTATTAGGGCTGGGGATATAGCTCAGCATCACAGCGCCTGCCTGAGATATTGCACTATTGTTTTGCAAGGTGCTACTCTTGGGGTAAAGTAGGTAAAAGGTACATGGCCCCTTTTGTAAGATGGAGAAGAACTTCAGAATCCTTATCTGTGGGTAGAACAGGGTTTCCCTCCTGAGAATCTGAGCACTGGATCACCTTTTCAACAAAGAGACTAAGCCTGGACAAAAGAGAGACAATGGTCACCTCTTTGCATTAATTCTGAATTTTATCTGCCTCTAGCTTTGTGTGTGTGTGTGTGTGTGTGTGTGTGTGTGTGTGTGTGTGCGCGCGCGCGCATATGCACGTGTGTGTGTGTGTGTGTGTTGGAGATTGTATACAGAGAAAAATTACAAAAGCAGAAGAAAATAAGGTCTGTTAAATTGCTCATTAAAAATATTTGCGAGGCTTGCTTAAGCATAATTTGTTTTTACCTTTACGTAAGAAAAGCTTCAGAAGGTAAGCAAAACAGATTGACCTAAAAAAAGTATGGAATGCAAAGCACCTGGAGAGTCAAATTAATACTGAAGGGGATTAGAGATTGAGGAATTTTTCCTTAGCTTTAAAAAACTAGCTATTGAATGGAACCATTTTTCAGTGAGATATAAGAGCATCATAACATACTCTTCTCTCTTTCTTTATCTCTGAGCTCTAAACTTTCTTTCCTTCTTGCTTGCTTGTTTGTTTTTTAGTACTGTGAATTGGACTCACAACCTCAAGTTTTCCAGGCAGGCACTGTGCCACTGAGCTATATCCCTGGCCTATAAAATTTATCTGACCCTTCCATGATGTTTGAAATTCCACCTTGGAAGAATTTACTTAGCCTGGGATTCTTTTTAATCCCTAATAAAAATGTAAGAAAAGGCAACATTGTTACCAGCATTTTGATATAAATAACCTTAGCTAGAGAGTGGTTCTGATGTGAAGAAAGTGTGAAGCAGTAACAGGAATGGAGGGGTGGTTTCTACTGGACAGAGGCAGGGAATGAAAAAGCAGACTGTGGAGAGCCAGTGTCCTGAGGAAAGGTGAGGTGGGTAGACGTCGTTCTCAGAGTCAGGCAGATGTATCTGGGTTAGGGTTGTGGATGTATTAAATTAATGACTTAACCAATTAGAGCCTCATATTTTTCAGCTGCAAAATGAGAATAGCTACTACATACCTGCTTTTGCTTAGAGACTAAAAGAGATCATTATGTTTGAATACCCAATTGAGTGGTTGAGAGGAGTTAATATTCAGTGTTAGCTCCTATGTTGCAGTTTGGTTTTTACCAAGATCAATCTCTTTCTAAGCCAATTCCCTTGTAATATTTAACATCTAGTGAAGCATTTAAATACTTGCATTGATCTATGGCTAGTGGATGACTTTGGAAAATAGTCTTTAAGAAAAAGTAGATCAGCATATTCATTGCTTAATACTTTGAGTATTCCCTTTTAGAGGAATTATCAGGAATTTGAAGAAAATATAAATATCATTTACATTTACTTTTACTATTATTTTAACTTTCCAATGTTTTTATAGCTCTCTCATGCTGCAGTGTATTGATGCACTGATAAATGTGCATCATGATATGAAATAATATTTGAACAGTTTGGGGGGAACTTCATGACAAGGGTCTTAAACTAGAAGTCTACATTCTGTGGAAGTATGTCTTTGAATAAGGCCAAGACAGAATCTACTTTACTGAAAAGGAACATTGATATTTTTTACATGTTGAGCAGCATTTTTAAAAAAATGTTTAACCCCATACACACTAACAAATACATTTTACCTTGTGACCATATAAGTATATACATATGCATTGTGCATGTGCGTATATGAACTAATATTGATGGATTAAAATTTATCCTTTCTATATTGGTGAGCTCTAAAATGTTTAATTCTACACTGTAATTTTTTTAAAATGTTGTCTGAGACCATTACATTAATTGTATGTCCCATACTTTAATAACCATCACTTCAGGGTTTTACTTATTTTGCTTTTCTGAATGAAAATCCCCCTCAAGTTGGTTCTAAATATATTTTATTTGATCCTCTTTGCTTTTCTGGGATCTGTGTCTCCAAATATAAATATGAAGAAGATATTAGTTAAGTGGATGAATACTGAGAAATATTAGTTAATTTACTTGCCATGCAAAGTAATGGAATTGGGAAATTCTCACCACCTTCTCATTGAACTTTCATTTTTCTCTTTCTTTTCTTATTTCTTGCAAAGACCTATTTTCATTTGTTACTATACATAACAGCCTTTCTGATGAGAGAAAACTAACCTTTAATGAGCACCAAGTATGTACAAAGGTATGTAGCATGCATTATTTCCTTTCAATAATTCTCAGAATATTTTTTTTATTCATCATATTTTCTCAAAAGGAAGCTATAATTTAAAGAGGTAAAGTAATTCACCTAGAGTCAAAAAGCTGTAAGAGCTACTGACCCACAAACCTGGGTTTCTCTAACACCACAATCATTGCAAAGTTTTTCCTTGATGTTAGGATAAAGTTAAAATCATGGGAAAGAAGAGGAAAAAAAAAGTTAGACTTTACATTTTAATTTACTAATTCTAGTAAAACATGCTTGTATGCTTCCCCTTGAATTAGTTAAATTTACATTTACCAATAATTATATAAAACATAGGTTGAAATTTCCAGAACGTATATGTGCATACAATCTCCCCAGCACACCATTTATCCATTTAGAGTACTCCAGGGGTTACATGCAGCTTAATTTTTCCCACAAGCATTCATTGTTTTCTGTTGCCTTTGTAAAGAAACTTGGCATTCTAATTTATCTTTGCTTCACAACATTTGCTTTTATTAATTCCCTCAAGTTGAAGAGAAAATGAAAATAAAATACTTTCCTTCATAACCTTTAGTTCTAAGCAGAGCCCATTAGGGACTCTAAAATAATTATGTTTAAAGCTGATTCTTACATTGGAAAACACTTTGCATGACGCTAAATAAGCTTTGCTTGTTTGAGGCAAGAGAGTAGGTTAAATTAAACAGTAGTGCCTATCATTTGCCTGAAGTTCCAGGAATAAAGAACAGAATGTATTCATTCACTCTTCCTATTAAACTGCTGAATTGTATTGAGATTCCAGGACACCTCTCAATCTACAGAAGATGCTGGAGCTAAAGCTGAAGCAGGTACCCGGTACCTTTTTAAAGTCCATAGCTCTGTTAAAATAAAGTTTGCTTGCTATAGTATAAGCCAGTATTTTTTCCGCTCACAACAAAGTTGCCAGCTCTGAAACCGGAGAGGAATAATAAACAGAAAATTCATGCTTTCACCCATTCACACTCAACCAGTCTCACAATTCTGCTGTCTTCCTCATGCCCCTCACCACTAGCATGTGCTCCCTACATTATATATTGGCATATGCACCTGGTGTCTGCCCACACAGTTCTTACTGGTTACATAGGGGTGCAGTTAGCATCACCGCATTTGAACACATGGAGTCACTGTGCCAGTGCAAAGCTGCAGGTGCATCTGATGCCTTCTCTTCAGACAAAACCAGAGTGACTAGGGGAGCAAGATTTGAGATTTAATCTCGCCTCACTATTACTGATTAATATCAAGTGTTTTCCTTACAGTGTATGATGGCAGCAGGGATGGAGATGGGCTCCAGAGCAGTGGGATTAGCGCAGTAGCCATGATGCCCATGTGACAGCAGGAACTGGTCCGTCATTCTTTGGGCCATGCCATCCATGGTGTAAGGACTTTCTTGGTTTTGATATTCCGTATCCCAACTGTCTAACTCACCAGGCAGGTAAACACTGTCTTAGTGTCCAAAAGTTCCGATGCAAAAGAGAGTAACCTGATCTTCCTCAAGTGACTTATAAGCCTCAGGCATTCTTGGGTTAGGGTGGGAGAGTCCATAGAGCAGGATCTATGGTGCCAAATAAATTAATGAACCTCCACGGAACTCACATTTTCTTTTTTTTGAGACAGGGTCTTGCTATGTATCTCAGGTTGGCCTGGACTCACTGTGTAGCCCAGGCTGACCTTGAGCCCACCATGACCCTCCTGACTTACCCTCCCAACTGCTGTGACTGCAGGTGTGAGCCACCACACCCAGGTTTTTAGAACTTACAGTTAAAAAAAAGAGGGAGAAGAGGAAGATCTGGCAGGTGCAGGGCGGTTTGCCCTGAAGAAATGGAAGATGAGGCTCTGTGCACCCAACGGAAGGCAGGTTATATAATAACTGAGCCTAGGAAAAAAGAGTCTTTTGTCCTCCAAAAGCAAATCTCATAGGCAACCTACGTTTTTAGGTTGGGTTATAGAATCCTGAAGGGGAAAAGGGTCATTGGAAAAGCTGAGCATTCATGAGAAAGTAAGATAGGAAAACAGGGAATCTTTTGGCTGAGATAAAAATAGAAGCTGGCTAACATTTAAAGGACCCCATGAGCCTGGAGACCAGACAGTATCAGAATCTTCCCTGGTACCATAAAGAAATTCACAAGAGCTACTCAGGGGGAAAGGGAGAAACACTTTAGATGTTTAAATTGTATCCATCTTTTTGGAATATCCAGTACTTTTTTGGTTCATTTATGGGAACAGCATGCATTACTTTCTTATTACTGCTAAAACTAGTTACCAGGACACTTGTGCTTAGTAGTTTCAAACAACACTAGTTGATTATTTCCCAGTTTTGTAGGTTTGAAGTCCCATTGGGTGCCATTGGAGCAAAATCAAGGTGTGGTCAGGCTGCCTGTCTTCTGCATGCTCTGGGGGCCAATCCATGTCCTGGTCTTTGCCAGCTAGAGACTGTTCACATCATGCCTAGGGGCCCACTTTCTCCAGCAATGTCAAGGTGAGTCTCCGGTTCTTTCTCTAGCCCCACACTTCTCATACAAATAGTTGTGATTTTGCTGAGTTCACTTATGTATCACCCCTGCTTTTAGGTCAGATGATTTGCAGCCTTGCTTCTTCTTTGCATTGAATCTTACATTCACAGGTTACAGAAATTAAGACAAAGACATGTAGATGAAGTGGACGTTATTCTGTCTACTCCAACAAGGAGATAACTAAATGTCCTAGTAATACAGTAAGCACATCAGGAGCACAATCGAATTGGGGATAACTAAGTGCTGTTACTCAATACCAGCTGCATATATAACCCTGCATAAGTTTTGAAAACTACCAGTGTTCAAGTTATACTCTCAGATAGTCACATTTAATAGTTTGGGATGGTGATGCTAGAAACAGCTCTGAATAACCCTATTTTTACATGCAGGTAGGTTTAAGAACCACTGATTGAGAACATGAGAGTCGATATTTTAACTCCAGGGGCTGAAGATAGAAACCCAGGTCCGATCTGTCCTAGAATCCTACATTCTCTCTAATTTCCATCAGTTACTTTTGTTATATAACCTATCCCTGCTAGTTTCTTCCCTACCCCTGGTACTGGGGACTGAACCCAGGGCAGTTGCATGGAACTACACTACCAGGCTTTTTTTATTTTTAGATTAATTTTTATTGGTACATCTTAGTTAATACACCCATCACATTCACTGTAGGGAATTTGTACCTGTCCATGAGATATCTTGATTCTCCTTTCTTTCCTCCAATCCCCTCTCCTCACTTCAATCCCGCTTCCTCTCCTTGTTCATGAAAGCTTTGCTTGCATTTTTTCCTTCTCTTGTTTATCTCTCCTTCCATGTACCCCTCCTCCACCCTTTTCTCCCCTTCCCATTTGAACATTTTCTATTCCATGATATCTATTATACCTTTTGGTCCCTATCTACCCTTTCAGTTTCTCATACCAGAGAAACAATGATATTTAAACACATGTGTCCAATTTATTTCACTTAAGAGTATGGTCTGAATGTGTACCCACTTACCAAAAAGTCTCAAGCTTAGCCTTCTTTATAGGTAAGTAGTACTCCATTGTATAAAAAAAGTTACATCTTCTTTATCCATTCATTGGTTGATGGACATTTGGATTGTTTCCAAAATTTAGCTATTACAAACTGTGTCACTATAAACATGGGTGTGCATATATCACTGTGGTATGATACCTTTCATTCTTTCAGGAAGATACTAAGAAGGAGAAAAGCTAGGTCAAATGTAACCTCTACTTTTAGTTTTTTGAGGAATCTCCACACTGATTTCCATAGTGGTTGCACCAGTCTACACACCCATCAAAGGCAGAGAAAGATCTCTTTTCCCACAGACCCACCAGTCATTGTTATGGGTTGATTCTTCATAATAGCCATTGTTTGTGGAGTGAGATGAAATATCAGCATTGTTTTAATTTGTATCTCTCCAGTGACCAGTGATGGTGCACATTTTCTCATATTTTTTTGCTGTTTGTACTTCTTCAAGTGAGAGGTGCCTATTCTTTTCAGACGCTCATTTATTTTTTATTTTGAGACAAAGTCTACATTGCTAAATTGCCCAAGCTGTGCTCAACTTGCATCCTCCCGTCAGGCTCAAAGGCTGCTGGGATTACAGGCACCACAGTGCTCAGGGCCCAACTTCTTTCATCTCTCTCTAGCTATCAAAGTGAATAAGTGGGATTTAGATACTTAGAAGTTAGGAAAATATTATCTTAAATTGTAATTTACATATTTTAATTTACTCTCCCAATCTGGCTAAACTTGTTTCTCAAAAATTGTCTTAACTGAAAAATCACATAATTAAGACTTCATCAATACTGATCTATTTCATGATACATATCAAGCTCACTTGTAATAGAGAAGTAAATTATAGTTTATTTACCTTAATGAAGTCTATTTTCATGAGGGATCACTGTGTAGTGTTTACTTTGTAAATTTGTCATGGGGTTTGAGTCAGCTTATGCCTTTCCTATCTTGTTACTTTTCTTATATTATTTCATTCTTGCATATAAAATTGTTGGCAGTTTCCATGGAAATTCTAGTTGTTTTCTTTCTGCTGTTTTTGCAGGCTTTTAAAAAGATTTGTACAATGCATCCCTCATATTGTTGTTCTTATCTCTGTAAATTGGTGATAGCCTCTACCAAGAAAAAAAGATATGTAACAAGAGCATCAGATGTTTCTTTTCACAGTGTCAAAGATTGTAAAGAACATAAGAAAACTGAGGAAGAAAAGCCAAGCTAGGAAGGGCAGGGAAGAAGAGGATGGGAGTTCCAAAGTAAAAGCGTTCAGGTGCCCGAGCCAGCAGCCCTGTAAGGACAAGAGATGGGCATTTAGAGAGAAAATTGAACTTGTCCATAGGATGCAGCTCTGGAAGATCAGTAAATGATGGAAGAAGAGGCAAAAGAGGAAAACCAGGTAAAATGTTACCATTTTCTTTGTTTGTCTCCTGGGATCTCAAACCTTGCTACGTGCAAACACACACACAGATGAGCATGCACTTCTATCTGTCATTGAGATCAGCGCACAATCTCATCTCAGTAAATCAGAGACATATTTTGTGACCAGATACTGTGCTGATTACCTGCCTTCATCTAGAAGCTACCACCCACTTTGTAGCCCTAGGGATCATGAGAAAAAGATAAAGATTCTTGGAGATCTGGAATAGCATTGGGGTTTAGGTTCACTGTAGAACTCATGAACACTTGCATATATTTTTTAACTTATACCATACATTTTCCCAAATGCTAATTACTATGAGCTTCAAAAACTACAATAAAGTCAAATAAAAATACCTTCTAGGGTAAAGCGTAGGTAAATAGAATACAGACATGCACTGCAAGGTCTACACAATGATTAAAGACCACCTGTGAATTTTCCTTTAAGCTTTCTGGTGGCCAAAGCAGAGAAGAAAGGATGATCTGAATCAAGAATCAAAATGCCTGTGAAGGAAACATTGGTCAGATACGGAATGGGGGTGGGGGGTTACTTTCTAAAATTGAGACAGGTGAGAAATTTTCCTAGGAAACGGATGTTTTAATACATTAACAATGGTCTTAACAAAATCCCAGAAGTATGATACAAGAATTTTCACACAAGCACTTTTTAAACTCTGCACTCTGCCATCAACTGGAGTCAAGAGCACAATGCTGGAGCACAACTTAGAAAAAGCTATCTAAGGAGAGTAAAATGCAGCCCACATACATGCTCTTGGATAGGATTCATGACCAGAGATTTACTGTATATGGAGGGGACTACACAGCTTGCATATCTAATTTAAAGAACATTTATGTCCCAGCCCTTGCCTGGTAACATCACGAGATTTAATGAAGCTGCACCTTATAATCCATTTAAGAGTCTCACTTTACCACAAAGAAACATCACCTCATCCTCTTGTACGAAGATGAAAAAAGACTCAGTGATAGCAAACATGTTTTGTCTAAGGAACTCATCGTAAAAATTACATTACACAGGCTTATGTGAAATATGCAAAAGCTTTGGGAAATAAATGCCCAGAGTAATTCACCATAAAACTTCAGATAAATTATTATGACCCTGTTCTTCTTATACAAACATGAATGTGTTTCCGATAAATTCAGGATGGTTAAAAGAAAAATTGAAGATCCTCTTTTCTTTTGGCAGTCAGAACGAGGTTTTTGAAAGCAAAAACATATGTTTAAATGTAGCTCCACATGTGCCAGCTAGCTATTGACTGAACAGTGACATGTGTTTGAACTTTAGGGATCTCCAACCTCTCTCTCTGCTTCTCTCCTCAGTTCCCCAACAGCGCAGTTCTAAATTACACATAACACACACACACACAAACACACACACACCCTGAATTTTGGGGACTCAGATATTTAGCAGACATGAGGAAGTTAGTACTCAGACTAAGCACCTTCCTTCATGGAAGAATAGTGTGGCTATATAGTACTTCACTTTTTTTTTTTTTTTTTTGGCGGTTCTGGGGATTGAACTCAGGGCCCTGCGCCTGCTAGGCAGGCGCTTATTCCACTGAGCTATATCCCCAGCCCAGTACTTCACTTTTGGGAGGCACCAGTGAATGATTCTTGGCAAATCCTGAATACCCCTTGAGCTTGTTCATTAGCAAATTGTTTTCCTCTGACAGTTTCTCCGTTGTATACATGACATATTAAAAACAGTGAATTTCTTAATCAGTTCTTTCCAAAGAAAGTGAAAAAAAATTCTGCTGGCAGGATAATTTTAGCAGTAGAAATACAGCTTTGGAAATAATCTGATTTTGTTCCCCTTGACTGCCCAACCCTGGACCTAGTGGCCATGGTAATGTGCCTTACAGATCCCCAACTTTGGGGAGCTGTTTGACAAAGAGCCCTCATTTATTGTAGAACTCCAGAATACTTACATATAATGTTTTAGGGCCCGGGGATATAGCTCAGCAGCACAGCACATGCCTGGCAAGCATGAGGTCCTGAGTTTGATTACTAGTAATGAAAACAACAAAAAAGATACATACATACATATAGAGAGAGAGAGAGAAAGAGAGAGAGAGAGAGAGAGAGAGAGAGAGAGAGAGAGAGAAGCATGTTACACTTTTTTACAAATACTAATTGCCATAGACTTCAAAAAATACAATGATTTCAAATAAGAAATACCTTTTAGGGTAAAGTTTAGGTAAACTTAGGAAGGAAACATGCAGTACAAAGTCTACCCAATAAAGACCAGTTATGAATTTTCCTTTGAGCTTCCCAGAAACCAAAGCAAAGAGGAGATTATTAGAATCAAGAATCAAAATGCCTATGGAGGAAACATTTGTCATGTGCAGGGGGGAGGACCTACTTTCCAGAATTGAGACAGGTGAGAAATTTACCACCATATCTGTGATTGGTGCCCAAGCTATGCTTTCTGCCATGCTGTCAACCAGTGGCAGAGCAGGGCGGGAACACTAAGGCAGGCCAGGCATTCCTGGAAACACCGGGCTCCTGGACAGTCTCACTGCCTGCAATGGTTCTATTCAACCTTTGCTTTGTTTTTCTCCTTTACTCAGCACCAGCTTGGTATCGCATTCTAAGATGCTCATCTTTTCCCAGTTCCCTCCTTGTTTTTTCTCTTAATAGCCAGTTTCCCTAAAAAAAAGTTTGCCTGTTTAATTTGAAACACCCTTGAAACACCAGGACTAACAATATATGCTATTTAGTTTCAAACGTAAGTCGTGTTACCTGCACATAAGGAGATAAATCTTCACACTAAGACTGTGGCTGTAAATGGGTCTTCCACTGGAAGTAGGGGTATTGCACTTTGAACACAATACTGTCATTCATAGGTTTGGATCCTAGTTTGAACCAGATTAAAGATCCTTATAAATGATTTCCAAATGAACTCCAATTCATTCTTTTGTTCAGGAAGTCATTTGATCATGTAACTATAAAGTCATCAGTTAGTAATCCAGTCTTCCCAATAATGAGATTCTGTTTTCTGGAATCCAGCTTTCACATGGATCACACGTGTAAATTTTGTCAGAATATGTGCCAATTAAAGTATGTCCTGTGGCCTAAAACTCAACTTTACCCATGATTACCAGTACCTGAAATGTTTGCTTTTTATTGTTGAACATATGAGAGACCCATCCTGAAATTATGTAGACAAGTCAGTACCATTCAAGACAATACAAACTTTGAGGGCTCCCTAAAGCTAGTAGCAGTGAAACCCTTCTCTCTGTCCAAATTTGGAACCATCCTTTTACACTGGAGTCAGACAGAAATCAAATGATCTGCTTTTAAGGATCTGATAGACCCTGTATGTGGACTGTAGATGACTATTTTTCCCATTTAACCTTAGATAGGATAAGCAGAAAACTGTGGAACTCAGCTCCCGTTTGGAGGCCAGAGGTTGGCAATGGAAAGAATACCAAACGTGGCCAGTGGGGAAATCCCGAGCGCAGAGAAGGTGGTGTTGGAGAGCAGGACAGGTTAAAAATAAACATATAGGCCAATCTATTCTCTGCCTCACAACTGAGATGTTACTCTTCCTCTGTTGGCCATAGTGAGAGAGGGGCAGAAGGAAACTTCCTGATTCCTTTGAAATGACAGCAATTTTATTGTGCGGGCCATGTCAAAAAGTCAGAGAAAGGGAAAGAGCTCATCCCACAACACCCCGAGCCCTGGTCTACCTATGGCAAAGTCAGTGGCACCAACTGCATGTGATGGCCAGAACATCATCAGGCCACCTTGACTATGGGGCCAGCCAGGATAGACATTGAACAGAAAGGAAAGAAAGCTTTGCTCCTCTTAATTTCATTACTATTCACATGTTTAAGAACAATTCATTCAAGATTCACATAAAGTTAGCTATGGGCTTTTCTAAATAGAGCTCTTACATCTTAAAAATAAATCCAAGGCTTTTAAAGCTCTGTAATTATCTTGTCTATTATCTCATCTGCTGCTTCATCTTTCATTCCCTCCCTTGATCTTTTATCTGTATGGGGGGGGTTACCATTTTTGCATAGCTCTTAAAGCAAATTCTGGATATTTTCAGAGATGGGGGAAGGGCTAGGAAAATAGATATGTCACAATTTATGTTACTTACTCATTTTTCTGGAAGTTAACTCCTCAAGCACTAGACAAATTATAGGCACCTGCCTTTTGGATTTTGACTAAGAGTTTCATTTATATCATTTTATCATTGTGATCACCATAAAAGATGAAAATACAATCTCTGGCACTGTGGTATTTACAGTTTAATTTGCATCACACTTTTATACCACACATTCTTAGTGACTTCATCATTAATGATTTATATAACTAAGTTAGAGCTAATCGACTACTACAAAATAAACTTGCTTTTCTAAAACAGGAAAATGTGCAGAAAACTGTGGTGTGTCTAAGGAAAAAAGTCTTGCTTCAGATACTACATAAACACATGTAAATTTATGCATAGTTTTTCTGTTTTAAAAAAGTATTAAATACTCATGCAAATTTAAAGATTATAAAAAGTGTAAGATAGAAGAAAAGGACTGCAAAATAGAATCAAAACCAACTTTTCATTATCATTTGATGCAACTGTTATTAACATTTTAGAGTCTTTCTTTCAAATATCTTACAATATGCACACAGGCAAATACACACACTTTATAAATTTTGAATCATACTGTTTTATGTCCCTATTTTCACTTAATGTTACATGTTAGTATTATGGAGACATTAAAATATGCTTTTAATGGCAGCACATATAAGAATTTATCATCATGTATTTTACCAAACCTCCCTTATATATTTGTTATTCTAAAATTTTCCCCATTACAAATTATGTCATCATAAAAATTCTAATATCAGATATTTTTACTGTATTATTATTTCCATAGGAAATTAACTGGATTAAAGAAATTAATATTTAAAAGGCAAAGAGTAAATGACCAATTATTAGCTTACTTTGGGGGATGGTTGCATGGAGACACTTCCTTTCTGGTCTCAGAGTAACTCAGAAACCAAATTAATAGGCTGTTCCTTCAGGAGCATAGAATCAAGGCAGCAGGTGACAGTCTTGAAGGATATTTTAACTTACTCATAGTGAGGCCTGATAACTATGACGTTTTCAGCTAAATTGATGTCTTTATGTTGAAACATTTTGTCATCACTACCTTTATATTTCAATCTAGATAGTTCTTGGCTTGCAGTATTTGCCATATCATGAAGCACTTCAATCTCTGCATGTGCCCGTGTTACTATGCACAACTAGCAAAGGGCTTTATTTTTCCCAGCTGAAATATCAGCTAAAGGGCCACTGCTGGGCTTGGACTTTCACAAAGAGAATGTGCTCATGTCAACCATGAGGAGGGGTGGCCTAGATCAAGGCACACTGAAGAATTAAATATTAATTATGGAAAGCAGAGCATCGATCCTTGAGGGCGACAGATTCACATAATATGAAGTGAAGATGAAGAAGGAGGTACTGTCTCAGAGGATTACCACCCAAACAATGAAATATAGCAATATGAAGACAGAAATAAGGACTTCCGGGAAGAAGACGACCAGCCGAGAGAGCGAGTGTGGAGGGAAGAACGGCTTCAGCTCCTGAAACCGACAGAGAACGCGCTACTGGGACAAACTGCACCAAACCGGGCAGCGCTCCGGGATCCCGCTCAGAACCCCACCCCGCAGCCAGCGCTGCACGAACTGGAGCAACAGCGACCGGCCGGCGGGATTTCTGAGTCGGGGAAAATCTCCATCCAGGGAAAAACATCTGAACGGCACTCCTGTCTGCATGATCACAGGGTGAGTTAAGTGCGCGCTCTAACCGGTTTTTCCTGAATCAGGAAGAAGCTCAGCCTAGCGAGAGACATCAAAGCAGCTTCAAGGACTGCGGGATCTCCCGGGTGGGAAGACCTACTTAGGCGCCCCAACGGGTTTTGTGAGGGGGGAAGGAGCTCCACCCAGGGAGGAAAACCTGAGTGGCCTATCTGCAAGAATCCTGGGGTGGTGAGCTGTTTATTTGCCCCAGCCAGGTCTTGGGGTAGGGAGTAGAAGCGGAAATCTCAGCAGACAGCTTAAGGGACATTCTCCCAAAGAGAAGTAACCATTGGAGCAGCCTCTGCAGCAGACCTTTGCCTGCTGAACTGTCTGTGGAATTTATAGCTCCACATTTTGAATCTGATACCCAAAAATGGGAAAACAGAGGAA